>LQNS02277275.1:12788843-12802152 GCA_001587735.2 Parhyale hawaiensis | reverse complement strand
ATTATGCACAGGTAGTTGACAGACACCCTCGCCTCATGGAGTCTTGCACGACACGAAGAAGGTTCTAATAGAGAGGAGCGCACTCTCTCTATTTACCCTACGGAAGCGTTGCGAGTAAACATTCCCCTACAACTGGCTGAGTAGCGTGTCCAATCAGAGACCGGCTATGCAGCTGCTGCGACATTGCCTCGGAGTAAATATAAGAAATTAAACGTAATATATCTGCACCATACATCAAAGGTGCCACAGAGAAAACCAATTCCATACTAAAGCGGCATAATATTAGAATAGCTAGTAAACCAACTAATACGCTACAGAAATTTTTGAACAACAGCAAAGATAAATGCCCACTTTAAGAAAGAAATAATGTTGTTTATCAAATTAATTGTAATTAATGTGATGCAGTATATATTGGAGAAACACGTAAGTGTTTCAGAAAGAGTTAAAGAACATGATAATAATATTAAATAAAACATTTAGGCATCTTTAGTTAATAATCATGTAAAATCGTATAATAACGAAATGGCTATCGAATCTCCAAAATTAATATGCAGTGAATCAAATTCAAAATCTAGAAGACTTTTAGAAGCATTCCATTCACATTGCAATCCTAATTCATTCAATAGACATGTTCAATTTTCTGAAGCTTACTGCCGTGTCCTATAATCTCACTAAAAATGAACTTTCTTCGTTTTTACTCTCAAAATTTCAATGTTTTGCGATATATTTCATTATGTTTTTTGCGTTATTGATAGCTAGGATACAATGTTTGTGTACTTTCCAACTTGGTTCTGCTGATAGAATTTGAAGTTCTGTTCCCCTCAAGGAGATTTAATATTAAAATCCCTTGGTTCCCCTGAAGACGGGCTATGCTTAATAGCTCGAAAGCTTGGGGTTAAATACATAAATAGCCCAGAAGACTTTCAATAAAATCTTCCTTAAGAGTATCTTTGCATACGGAACTTGATACAGAATCGCTACCAGAGTGCGTCGGAAATTGGGACGGAAAATTTGCACGTACTTTCCGCTCTGACGGTATTTTAAGCTCTTTGTGTCACCGAGTCAAAACAAATGAGACGGATTTGGAACCAGCTTGCTACAAAGTCTGCTTAACTCTGAGGTGACTTGAAAGAATCATTTGTAAACTCCTTCGGCATGTGAGTAGAGAAGCACAATGACTGACTAACCATTTGTTCGAGGTGGATCGCCCTAAAATATGTGACTAACGCCCTAAAATATATGAAAACGCGCTAGATTTCGTGAAATTTTTGACCACCCTAAATTTCGCCCTAGGCATGGCAAAAACGCCCTAAAATGACGCGTTTCGCCCTAAAGAGGAAACACTGCTTGTCAGCCAGTTGAAGAACTCCAAACGCCAGTTCCAAGTCACGTGACAAAGTAATCTGTTTATTTTACTCGCCCAGAGAAGGCTTGCGCTTACTCCTTTCATTAGAAGCTCCTTGCACTACACTGCACACTGGCAAGCTGTTGGTTGCACTAGGTACAAGGTGGAGTTACGCGCTTGCAACAAAAGTACCAAAATCAGTACAATTGTTACCCAAACGCAAATGTAAATCATTCAACATAGAATCCCTGAGTAACATCTGTCAGGAGAGCAAGTGGACAAGACTTTTTGCGGACATTATAGAGTTGGTTGACTCTGGCGCCAAAAACTTTTGACGATTTGTAAGCGACTGCAGCCGTAAGCTCCTCAGGAGCCTCTTGGCCTACATCTGCTGTGCGAACCAGTGCGCGCGGGTTTCCGGTTGCGGGTGTGATCAAATTGACTTTGCCTACACCTTCTCATGATCAATCGGCTATTGCTAGAATTCATTGCCGATGGCTTTGTCACCAGTCTACGTTTCTCATTCTCAGTAACTTTGCTGTAAGAGTCTCTACTTGAGGAGCTCCACTACAGTAGTATTTTCTTCCTCTGCACATTTTATATATATATAAATGCAACATACTGTAAAAGATACTGTGCTTGCTAGAGATATTATTTACTGTCACATATCAGGAAGACAGTTGCGGGGTTGATTGGTGACGTGGTTCTGAAGGACTTACCAAATCCAGCCTTTGGTGGCGGGCAATAGGGATGCAATGTAAAGCAAAGACAACAGTCGTTATGAAGCCGAGAATTTAATTCGTTTCTATAAAGCCATATATACTTCTTCAGAGAGAGACTGAGCAGTGCCGAGATCAGCTTTATTAACAAATTAACTTTACTGACATTGGGTTCAGACTACATCATACTTCAGCGACCCGTTCAAAATACCACTTAGGATAACTGATAGATTAAACTTCAGTAAAATATTCTCTAATTATCTTACTACCTTCAAACATCCTGTAGATCAGGCTTATCGTGGTGATGCAAGACTGAGCAGTGCCGAGATCAGCTTTATTAACAAATTAACTTTACTGACATTGGGTTCAGACTACATCATACTTCAGCGACCCGTTCAAAATACCAATTAGGATAACTGATAGATTAAACTTCAGTAAAATATTCTCTAATTATCTTACGACCTTCAAACATCCTGTAGATCAGGCTTATCGTGGTGATGCAAGGAATGTGTTTATCAATAAGAAACACAAATCCATAGCTGTAGCTCAAAAGAGGGCGACAATCAGTGCTGTTGAATGTTTCTCGCCAATAATGCCATACCTTCCAAAGTTTCATCAGTTAGCCGCTGTATCTCATTGGTAAGAATGGGCCGTCAATTGTATGGTCTACATAATGTACTAAGATATGTTACCATACTACAAAGTCATTCTTTCCATAGGAATAAATTAGGACAAAGAACCCCCAAACAGTATCACATCGTGGTCAGAATACAGTAGATTCAAGCCTCTTGATTTTTCATTTTTTTTATGTAATAGAACAAATCCCACGATAAAAAGAGCATATTGGACTATACATCTATATTTATAGTTTTCATGGGTGACATACATTTTACTCTGCAGTGAACTCTTCCATGCCCAATGGGGTCGCACGCGGCCATAGAAATAAGGTTATTACTTCGAGATGTGAGGTTTATTACGGACGTTAAGGGTTAGAAGTTCTCCTTTTTATCTCACAAAGTGTAGTGGCATTTATTGATAGCGACCTACGATACATTTACTGCTTTTCTTAGCCGTTGTGGGCCACTCAAAAGCTAAAATCGTAACTCAATTTTTGGGCGGCTACTACTACTCTAGACGTTAAACGTGCCAGTAAGCCTTTAGAAATCCACCACCCCTGTTAAGTCTGCCAGGATAATTGCCTACTCTATTTTTACAACGGTATTATTTCATTCATTGATTATGGAGCTACTTTACACTTTCCATTGTCTGGTCACAATATCTCGTTATGCACAAGTAATTATAAAAGTCTTTAGTGGCCTATAATGTACGTTAGGCTCAACCGACGCTATCTTCTCACATCATATGTTTCTCATCATTGAGCGCCCCACTGTACCCACGTCAGTTTCTTTTATGCGTCAGCATGCTGGAGTTGCTTTGCTCGATTTTTAAACTCTGAATGCATCGTCATGGAACTTGAGAATAAAAAAAACTTGCCAAGAAAGATAGGAGGTTGCCGTCAAGCTTGACAGAAAGGGAAGTTGGGCCGATACTGCGAAGCAGCTGGAGTGTGAAGGGCAAAACTCGAGAGGAAGTTTGTAGCAGCTGCTGGTGCCTCCATATCAAAAACTGGCGAATGCAAAAACAAGACCTTCCGTTCCTGGAAAATTGCTGATGCAAGAGATGGTGCAGCGATCTCTATCCATGCGACACATTCATCCTCATAACGCGATTTATTTTGGGATTATCGGGATGAGGAATCTCGCTCGTGTACGAATAGAGACACCGCTTAGTTTAGGCTCGGTCCGTGGCCTACAGTAAGCGTACGAGGCATTTGCAGCGTGTCAGCTGCAACCCTGCATACAGAGAGAGGAAAGCAACCAACTTGCAGAAGATGTCAGCTTGTAACTAATAAGCCGAGCTGTTACTCTGCAGACAGTCTTGCGAAGAGTAGCCGTTGATCGGTGCCGTCTGTCTCGAGCATAGTCTGACAATTATAATTGTGTGACAAATGATGAGACACTAGAATAAAACCAATGTGTATTTATCTATATTTGGTCATGAATTTCATCTTTCATTTGTGGTTTACTGCCATGCTAGAAAGCTTCTGATTCCAGAGCTGCAGTGCTTAAGAAGAAAAGCTTTCGTATTGAGTAGCAAGAGTAGTATCATTATTGCTATTGTAACCTACCGTATCTTGGATGTGGCATCGGCTATATGATATGGCCAAAACGACCTACACGCTCTACTGTACCTATGTCTAGGGGGCCTCACTACGGCACGGGCTGTTATTGACGGCTGTTACTTTCCAATATTATGCTAAGGTTGAGTTTACTTGTGTTGTGTATCCAGTCAGAGCAAGAAAGTGATTGTACTGCCCTGCCAAAGGGGAATTAATGGCACTTATCCTTTTTGATACATAAAATGGAAGATTATTTGAGCGCGCGCACTGCAGCTTGTACGTGGCCGAATCCTGACCTCGGTTACGAGTTGTCATACTTTTTTCGCCGTCATAGTTTGACGACCGGGTGCACTATATAGTAATAAATATTAGAGTGAAGATTGCAGATTTAACAGACGTGTTAGCTCAACAGTAATATCTCGGCTTGTCAACAACGAATTACAGCAATATGTACACTATGGTGATAAGTACTGTGAATTGAGTGTTTCCTTGTTTCCTTTTCTTTACCACATTTAAGCGCTTATCAGTGGTTGGCACTGGACGACGTTATTCCTAATTTCAATATAGACAACTCTACACCATTTTTTAACGTAGTCGATTGGGTAAAGAGGCTTTGATAACGATATCAATATCGCAAATTTCAAAATCGAAGTCTTCGATAACGACTTGGTGATCGAAGTCGCTAAAAAAATTATTAAGTTCCCAACTATGCAGGTTGAGGGATACTGAACCAAAACGTTCAATTATTAGCCCTAAAGCACCAGCCATGTGTACAATATACCCTGCTACACCTACTGATAGGGCTAGGTGGAGTTAGTAAACATAACTTTTACATCAGCAGAGCTTCCCCTCATATTGATGTTTAATCATTTGTGCTCAGCCGTGAGAGATCAGGCAATTACAGCAGGCTGTAGAGAAGCGAATGCGGTGCTATGTAGGCTGCAGCGTTGTGTGTGTATCGCCATTCTGCGTCCCCCTCCCCCACCGGGGGGCAATGTCTGTTTTGGGCTGGGGTGCATGTCTGTGTTGTCATCTAATGTTCTGTAATGCTACGAGCTGTGGGTGTTGACGATGACTCCTATATGTGTTCTAAGTGGGGCAACGTGTACACCATTTCAAATACATTATCAGCGCTAGGTACTGGTGCCGAAAGTTTCGCTCCCTCACAGGTTTGTGGAACTTCAACGCATCCTTCCGATGAGTCTGTAGGCATGTTAATTCAACTCACCTACTTCCATTTAAAAATTGATCTCGATTGGCAATGACTTATCCAGAATCTCAGTTCTGAGAATTCGATTTGCTACTGTACGTAAATCACATTTTTTGCGTTAATCGCGATACTCTTGAGACGATAAAAAAAAATATTTTTTTTCCACAGGAAGGGCTGAAAACGTGTCCAACATGTCCACTGCGGTGCAATACCATCTTTCTTTGAATTATGCCAAAAATTACTACAAAAGTGCAAAGTGACCCAGCAAAAAGAAATGACGCCAATTACCTATTTACTTTTTAATGAAATTAGACACTAGTTGTCAATGGTTTCTTATTGGATTTTCTTTAGCAGCGTTTCGGGTTTCCCGGAGTTGCAAAATGATTCGTTTGGGTTGTACTACCTGTCCGTGGCGGCCCGGGCGTAAAGTTTTAAGAATAATAATAACAACAATATCGGGTGTATGCTAACGCAAAAGTTGTCCATTCAGTTCATTTCCCTATGGCAGTTGCATGCCTTGACTACAACCCCCTCCGGGGGCATAGGATGGGCCATAGGCCACAGGGTTAGGTTAGTTAGGTTCGCCCATCCTATGTTATGGGGAGTAGCGCCCCCAGGGGGTTTGAGTAGGTTACCTTAGCCATTAGCTAGGCCTTCGGGACGTGTGTCTTTCGTGCCCACTTTGCTTCCTTCCACTTTCATACTCCTATTATTCTTACTGTTGTCTGTTCTTCCTCTTCTTTCCCGACTTGCTGTTCCCATGCGCGTTGATCCTGTGTGGGAACACCTTCGTGCATGGGTTCCCCGTTTTTCTGTCGACATACTATGTGTCCCTTCGTTTTCCTCTCTTAGAAGAGCTTAGTACTTATTTAGGGAGGCTTAAATCTTCTTATAATACCTAATACCTTGACTACAACTTACGGCGTTTGAACGTCACACTAAATCTATGTGCCATTGCAACTTTGAATTAGCTCAAAAGTAGGAGATATGCTCAACGTTTGACCATTGCCGCATATCATAGCATACATACTGCAAGAAACGACTCTTATTTTAGATAGTCGTTTTAGTAACATAGCAATGTGCAAGCCGTAGCCTTCTTCGGGACACAGTAATCGGATGTGGAATTGAATGGCTATGCAACTTTCGCGTAAGTGTGCTCCCGCCCTTGCAAAAGTATCGTTAAAATGGATTGAAACTACATAAAACATTTGTATGTTAGTCTGTAGGTCAAGTGAATTACAGTGCAACATGTGTGAATGGTGCACAAGATAAATTGAAGTAAATACCCTTGATATATGATATATGCTGTAGGTACATCTAGTAAAGCTATATCTTCCAAATTGAGTATAGCCACGGTCGTCAATAAATACCTCATGCCTATACCGTATCCAAGATGAGAATATTAAACCGCTCAGAAAGGGGGTCTTGGCAAATCTTCACGCCTGACAGAAAAATGGCAGCTAACGATATAAACTGGCGGGTAAAAAAAAACAATGCTCAACGGTTTGGATAGTATTGTTTGATATATGCACGCTGAAGCTCATAACAACCATGACATGCTAATACCTTCTCTGCGCACTTTTTTGCCGTACATTTCGCCGGTTGATATCATTTACCCGGCTCAATCCCAATACATTCGCATTCTGCAGTACTCTATGCTAATTTTCTGCGATATCGAAGTACTTTTAGCCTTTGGCCTCCCTGCATTCGACCCTTGCCATCGCATCCACAAATATGATTATAGGCAAATTTGGATTGTTGCTGTTCCGTTGTGCTGATGGAGCATCTTTACGAATATACGCTCGCCATGCGAATATTCTAATTCCTCACGAATTTACCGTCTCACTAAAAAGAACCTTCGCTGAAATGGTAAAAAGACAGCTTATCAAATGTGCGGTGTATATAAAACGTCTATTGAACTTGATGCTAACGTTCTAATTATTCATCTACGTCTAATAATTTTGCATTTCAGATTTTATTACCTTATTTTTAATCTATTACTGCAAGACTGAGTTTTTATACGGATCTAATCAATACTTTTTAGATTTGAAAATGATTGCACTTTTGAGTCGACTAATGCAAGACGGAGTTTTCATCTTATTAGGCTCACCAATTTATTATTCTTATGGCGAAGTAATACGTAGTTCTTGCGCTGCTAAGCGCTCTGGCCGTGAATTTAATTTCATTAAAAATTCTATGAATACTGATTGCCTCAGACAGAAATAACGCTTCATTTGAGCATTAATTAAACTTTCGAAAACCTTTAACCTCGGCTGGAGCGTTCAAGAAGACTTTCCTTTGATGCTTTTGAAAGCTCGCCCGTCTTATTTGGGAAGGCTTTTGATGATTGTTGCCAGGGACCTTATGATCAAATTTGTTCGGAGCCTATAGGCTTCCTTCCCATATTACTGCGACAGATAACAGTTATATCTTATTCGGCATCGGGACTTTTGAAACGAAGCGTATAACCAGCCCTGTCTTCTGCAGGCGTGTCGCATTCGCCCATTTTTGTTCTTCGCGAGTTCGGTTAAGAGGCGCTGTTTATCTTAATCTTCGCACAAAACCTCGTAATTTCTTTCGCGTAACTACGTAAATTGATATGGGAAATTCTAAAAAAATCCTTGTTGCTGGAATTGAGTAAATCGTTACAAATTAATCGGAACAAACTGGCTGTACGAGTGAAATACGAGTTCCGGTCAGAAATGGGGCCGAAATAGTTGCAACGAAATATTCTAATTGCGTCAACGTCAGGGCCGTAATTCTGATGACCCAATGCCCCGTTACGTTCGATACGTTACCAGCAACGATGAAGCTGTGAAGTCTAAATCTTAGTGTGCTCATACTTACTGAAAGTGTCAGCTGCTGGCTCTTCCGCTGGCGTGTTGTCACCTCTACACTTGATGTTTAGCGTGACTTACATCACCTGCCTGAACCTCGTCCGAAGGATTCGCGGGGACGGTTCGTCAGTTTCGTGAGGAGGATTTCAGAATTTGTTATGCTTCTTCGTATGCGGTTCCACGGTGTTAGAATTTGTTTTCTCACCCCATGATCCGTGTTTATAATGCAGTGTAGTTTTGTGTGCCGTTCACCTCTTCATAAGATGTAAGTTCACAACCTTCCTTAGTTAATCATTCTGCAAAATATCTCGGGGAACGTGTTGCGTGTTATTAGTAACTCAGATTCAATATCTTTGTTTTTCAATACCTTTTCAGTTTCAGATTTTCATTTCGTTAGTTTCTTAAGGAACTTTATTCTCTATTCCTGCAAAGTTTCTAAAGTTTCGTTCATAATGTTTTAGGTTATTTGACCGGCAGGCACAAAACTTAACGTAGAAACTGACAGACTAAGGAACTGGCAGGTCATCAGAAAAACTTAGCCTACTGCTCTTCATAACATTCCCAACAATTCTTGCGAACTTCATAAACATCCGTTGATAACTGTTTGCCTAATTTTCCCAAGAAAAACATAGTAACAAAACTGGTGCTGCATAACTAAGGTGCCGCCTTTCGAGATCAACAATTGTTCATACTGCTCTTAAACACGCGACTGCTGGGCAGACACTAGCGCACTACTGTACCGGGTGACGCTCAAAAAAGTTGATGTTACTTTGAATAATTGATATTACTCGAAGCTGTTGTATATAATTCAGGGCTATTATTTACCCTTAGGCCCGCAGTCAAGTTGATACATATGATATATGTTTCTTCATAGATTGAGACGTCCTGAGTCCAAAAATCATAACCATTTTTTTATGAAAATGCTTTCTTTTTGAGATAGTTGATTTTAAAGTTCTATTTTTCCCCCATCTTATACTAAAGAAAGACATTCCAAGGAACCCAATTTTTTCCAATAAAGTGGCAACCAAAATATTGAATAACTAGAACATTCTGCGAGCGTATACCTCCTCCAAGCGAGGCAACTGTAGCAAAAAAATCAAATTGGCTCGGAAACCATAATTTTCTTTGAATAAACTCCAAAATCTGATCAGTTATGCCTTTTGATAGTAATAACAGTTTGTGTCATTTTCTTGAAGATCTGTTCATTACTTTTTGAGTTATACTGCTAACAGACGTTATGACAAACATGAGTTAAACATACAAACGAACGAACAGATCTGCACCAAAATTTGATCATTTATGTCTTTTATCATTACTAACAACCCCTATAAATTTCATAAATATCCATTTATTATTTTTTGAGTTACTGTGCTAAAATTAAAAACAGTGACAAACGAACTAATGGATCATTACCAAAATTTGGTCATTTGCTCTTTGTTATATACCTATGTAACAAGTATCAATTTCATAAAAATTCATCCACAACATTTTGAGTTAGATCATTGAGAAAAATGAGGCAGACAAACAAACAAACGGATGGACTTATCTTCACCAAAAGTTAATCATCTGTTTCTCCTAACATACCTAACAATCTTTGTAAATTTCGTCCAAATCGGTTCATAAATTTTGATTTATCTTGGTGACAGACAGACAAACAGCCAAAGAGACAGACAAACACGACGAAAACATTGCCTCCTTGGCGGAGGTAATTTATGTAGGTTTTTGCTTGTAACTAAGGTTAGGTTAAGTAAGGTTAGGTTAGGTAAGGGTTACGTTTGGTAAAGGTTAGGTTAGGCTTAGGTTAGTTAAGGTTAGATAAAGTTATATAAGATTAGGTCAGGATTGGTAAGGTAAAGTAAGGTAAGGTTAGGTTAGGTTAGGCAAGGAAAAGTTAAGTTAGGTTACGTAAGTTTATTTTAGGTTAGGTAAGGTTAGGTCCGGTTAGGTAAGGTTAGGTTAGGTAAGTTTCGGTTAGGTAAGGTTAGGTTAGATAAGGTTAGGTTATGTTAGGTAGCGTTAGGTTAGGTAACGTTAAGGTAGGTAACGTTAGGTTAGGAAACGTCAGGTTAGGTAACGTCAGGTTAGGTAACGTCAGGTTAGGTAACGTTAGGTTAGGTAACGTCAGGTTAGGCTACGTTAAGTAAGGTTAGGTTACGTAAGGTTAGGTTTGGTTAGGTTATGTAAGGTTAGGCTCTATAAGGTTAGGTTAGATAAGGTTAGGTTATGTTAGGTAGCGTTAGGTTAGGTAACGTTAGGGTAGGTAACGTTAGGTTAGGAACGTTATGTTAGGTAACATCAGCTTAAGTAACGTCAGGTTAGGTAACGTCAGGTTAGGCAACGTCAGGTTAGGTAACGTCAGGTTAGGTTAGTTACCACCGAAAAACCGTCTTTAATTATCGATATTGCTTTTGCCCCTTCTGCAAAAAAATATGTTGGGGTACATTGAATTTTTTTTCTCCAGTATTAGATAGGGGATAAATAGAACTTCAAAGTCAAATACTTCAAAAAGTAAGCATATCCCCCTAACAAATGGTTGTAACTTTTGGAATTTTTGGTCACCCGGTACAGCGAATAAATAATAATCTTGAAGCATTGTTTTTTTAATTAATTATGCTTACATAAATTATATTATATAACTATTTATATGTATAACAAAAGGTCATGCTTACATTTTTACCTGGTTAATTATTTCTTTATAATAACAGTCTTGACTTCAACTTACAACATTACATATCTAATTATAATTACATGGATTACGTTTAGCCTAACCAATAGTTTTTAACCTCTTCCTCGTGACATACCTAGCAATCCCTGTAACTTTCATAACGATCTAGCTATATCCTTTTGAGCTATCTTGGTTATTGTTATTATTATTATTAAATCACACCTGAATGGCGACGTGGGAACGGAGAAGAAACTCCATAAGGTTGACAAATCCCCACAAACTAGCCCAGCGTGTGAAAAAAAAAGAAGATCAGAGATCACAGAATAGCTCTGGGTACGGATCATTTAAAACTGTCAATACCCGCACCAGCAAAGACAGAGCCATCAAGACCATTCCAAACATCCAAACACGATGAAAAAAATGAACGAGTGTACTGGCCCGTACGGCATCGTAACGATTCCATGGCAAATTCATGAAGAGCACTAGCACGTCGAGTAAACCTCACCCGAACAAATGGCTCCGGAAGAAAATCAGACAGTTGATGACTACGGCAGATATAAATTTCCTACAAAAAGCAGACCCCACCAACTCTGCAACGATGCGCCAGATAACATGGCACAACACTATCTTTCATGAACGTACATCGACGAACCACTTTGTCAAGCAAACACAGATGACAATCGGCAGTAGAACCCCAGACTACAGAGCAGTATTCCAGAAGAGGGATGACATAGCAATTAAAGCAGCGACGTGTCAATTCTTCCAAGTCAAACGTCCTCCAAGCACGCCTCATAAGACCAATTTTTTGCGATGGACATGAAGCAACCGAACGAATGTGGGGCTCAAGCGTCAACTTTGGGTCAAAATTGACACTCAGACAGACAAACAAAGAAACTTCGATAAAAAGCAGATCCTCCTTGGTGGAGATTAAGATTTAATTAATCAGTAACTAGGGTCCTTCTGGACACTTTCAACCCGCTGGTACGGCTTGTACAGTATAAGCACGCTGTACCTGCAGTGTAGCATAACCTCTCACAGCAAGAGTTTGTTGGGCACTGAGCTTCCAATAGACTCGGGCAGCGAAATTTTTTTTTTTCCTGAACCTTCCAGCAAGTACAGTCTCACGGCAGCCAATGGCGTGGCAGGTCACCGGCCACAGTGGGAGGGGCGAAGGGTGATGGTTTGTGATGGTGTTGCACTGAGAAGCATACCTTGAAAATACTATGTAAATTCATAATTTACGTGGCGTGAAGTTTATTCTAATAATTAATAGGCATTAATTAAGGTGTGTGATGTACTTGAACTTCGTTTAAATGTGAGCAACATGTGAAAATTGCTCGTGTGTTAGCAGTTTATGTTGAGTCTGTATTTTATGTACAGGTTATAGGGAGTAAATGTCACCAAGCATATTGCGCGCAATGCCTAGCCAATAAGTGAATTGAATCACTCATACATTGAATGGATAGGCTTGTTTAAGTTATATTGCACTAGGCCAGGTTCTATTAGTTCAATGGAGAGTAATGTTAAAGAGATGCGTGCATAACTATAGAAGTTTACAACGTCTTCTTTCTGATGTATAACATAGGTTATGTTCTCAGTTTTCTTTTCCTAACTTGACATAACTCAACCTAGTCGTACCTAATCTAACCTAGGCTATTGCTATCTTTGCTCAAGCCAAATTACCATGGCATAACCTACCCCATCTAAGCCAAACATATCTGACTTTAATTAACTCTTTTCTGAAATTGATGATTCATCTCACTTGTTGCCGAAGCAGTACGCTGGGTTCATCTTGTTCGTTGTAACACACACATACATTATTTGTAGACACTGGTCAGTTGATACAGGAAATTGGTGGCACATTACGCTTACGACGAATTAGGTTTAAAAAATGTCAAGGCACTGTACGTTCAAATCATTCACAAAAAGCGTTCCATATGTTCTCATACCCTTGACGATGCACTTACATTGTACTCACATTGTTCAGATGTACTATAAAGAAAAAATGAATGGTTTCGATCTTTGATGAGCGCCCTGCAACTTAACTTAAAGCGCTTTCGAGAAGGGCATAAACTCAATGTGCTTAGCTTAAATCAAGCGGGACTAAGAGCGTGTTCGATTTAAAACCTAAAAGTCGAGCTAAGTCAATCCCACTTGACTTAATGTTATGATATAATTATACACATGAATACGTGTGTACTAGGTCGTCTAATTTAATTGCGTGATTAATTGCCGCGTGACTAATTAATTAATTAACTGCCGTGTCAAAGAAAATAACTGTTGGAACCAATGAGCACTTTATGTGAAATACTTCTCTTACAAGTAAATTCAGAGGGCAAATCTTTGGGAACAGT
>LQNS02277275.1:12774090-12785536 GCA_001587735.2 Parhyale hawaiensis | reverse complement strand
GTTATGCACGCATCACTTATGTTACTGTTCATTGAACTAATAGAACCTGGCCTAGTGTAACGTAGCTTAAAACAAGCCGCCTATTCATTTAATGTATGAGTGATTCAATTCACTTATTGGCTAGACATTGCGCGCAACGCTTGGTGACATTTATTCCCTATAACATGTCCACAAAATACTCAGAAACACAATATATACTGCTAACACACGAGCAATTTTCACATGTTGCTTACATATAAACGAAGTTCAGGTACATCACACACCTTATTTGATGATGCCTATTAATTATCAGAATAAACTTCACGACACGTAAATTGTAAATTTACGTAGTTTTTTCGAGGTACGCATCTGATTGCAACACCATCACGAACCATCACCCTTCGCCCCTCCCACTGTGGCCCGTGACCTGCCACGCCATTGGCTGTCGAGAGACTGTACTTGCTGAAAGGTTCAGGAAAAAAAATTCGCACTCGGGCAGACAGACCGGATACACAAACATTGTTGACTCTGACTCTGTAAGCTACCGTACATCTCAGCTTCCACTTCACTTCAGTGAACTGTAATCACTGTACCCTGCATTTTCTAGAATAGTGTTTGCACGCCTATGTGTGACGAATCCTAGAGCACCTTAACGTACCTAATACATTTTGTAGTTTATAACGTGGATGTAAAAATGACACATGCATGCTCAGCAATTTTTCCTGTAGTATGCCGCATTATCGCAGTTTCCTTCTATAAAGTTGTTATACATACGCAGCGCTGAAACTCAATAATCTGACTGTTGTACTGTAAAGTTTTCTATTTCTTTTTTTTCGCCTCGAGGTTGCGCTGCGATTACCTAACTTACAATTTGGCTGCAGATGTCTTGGCCAAATATCACATTACCTATCCCAAGACGCCGGAGCTTGCGCGAAATGTTTTGAAGAATTATAAAAGGGATGTTGGTGGAGCTGGACGAATAAATTTTGAGGAGTCCTAGAAACAATATTGTATAAAAGACGGTACGGTACGGTACGGTTAACGATAAACAAATATCGAGAAACGTGCTGTGTCATTTCCCTCTTTGGGTGAGCACTATGCTAAGAGCAAGTAATCTAGTTCAAGATATGAGTTCTCGGGAAACATGTAGTTAGCGTGTGTTTAGCGGCTCGAACGCTTCAAGGTAAATGAAATAGCACACTGACAGACTTATTATTTTTCCTTGAAAAGTGCATCAATGCGTACAAGTTCTCGCATTTTTAGCCTTTCACTACCAAAGATGATAACAGCATCATTTGTCATTATCATTGCTGTTATTTTCAAAACAAGTGCGTTGTTCCTCTCTGTGATATCACTTGCAAAATTACAGCACAATACAAATTAGGTATAACGAAAAAACTGGTATTTTCTGTGAGAAAAGAAAAATAAACCAGGAAGAGCCGTCTGCTCGTCGCAAGGACTAAAAAGTGCACACGGTAAATAATTGCTCATTCATTATTCAAGGACATTGACTCCTAACGTATTAGGCAAGAGGTAGGTGATCTATGTTTTCCTAAACTTTACCTTCCGTCCATCTAGAGCTACAGTACAAGACTTGACTTTTCTAGGTTTTAAATGGCTGCTTATTTAATCGTGTGAGATTCAGAACTGTCTTCAGTTAAAATATTTAAACATCGTTTTCTTCGGGGGAATATGATTGACTATATCGACAATATGTTAGCTTAGCATAGTTGGGTTTGCTCAACCTAAATAAGTTATTAGGAAGTTCAGCCCCAGCATAGATTTGACGCACTCCCATGGTAGAAATTTGAAAGCACCAATTATTCTTACTGCATTTTTATTGCTTGTTTATACTTATGTTTTTTATGTTCTGTGAGTTTATCCGCAATAAACTTTATTATCATTTTTACAATTATTCACAAGTGCGTATCGTTATCAAGAATGACAGGGAAGTATTTTCATTGGCACCTCTTCAGGTGTCCTGCTTGTGGTCATGAATCCACTGTAAAAGGAATGTGCATTACAATCACTATAGCTGCAGCTTCATCTTTCTTGCTATCAATACGCACTAGAAATTCCCCTTTCCTAAACACGTAATTTTCCATTCCAGAGTAGTCATTTATGCCGAAAAAAAAATAAATTGTTTTCTGTACGCAATAGATTTTGGGAATGTAGGACAAAGAAAATGTGATTAATACAAGCCTCCTGTCCCAGGCTTAAATATGATACAGAGAGGTATATCTACCCAGCTGTTCCGGTACCATGTCAAGACAAGTCTTAGTTCAAAGAACCTTCGAAAGCCAATACTTGATAAGAAAATGTAATCGACAAAGAGATAGCACCGAATTGAAGATACAGTATATCACAGTTCAGTTACTACAGATAGTTAAGTCAGCCCTAAGGGAACATCTTTCGCCTAATCTCAGCCAATCAGCGACCAACGTGACTGGCGTCAATTTCAGCTAATGGGCGACTGCCACGTCACTCTGTTGGTGTAAACAAGGAGGCCGCGAGCGGCGGCTCCTTGTACTGCAGTGTACTAGAAAGGCTTTCCCGCCAATTGTTTATAATTTATTACCTCAAATTGGAACTACCCATACTGGCCATACACTTAATTACATAAGTCAAGGAAAATAATAGACCATAGATTGCATGTATGTATTGTATTGCATCTTGATTTGCAGCACCATAAAAAGAACTGAGAAAATAATCTGAAAATGTTTGCCTGAGTTGAAGCGTATGCTTTGCGTATAATAGAATGATTCGCAAGAGTCTAAAAACATAGAATTAGACGATTTCCGTTCACAACACAACTTTGCATTCCAACAAGTTATAAAGTATGATGTTATACACACATGAAAAGCACAAAAACCTGTAACTGAACAATTTTACCAACGTTTATGTAATAAACAATCGCGACACACACTTTACCTCTCGCAATTATCCAGGATGCCTCGCTGCAAAAGGTGGTTATACATTTTGGTGACGTCACCTCTGAGACGTCACTCTGTTGCAACTGCAGGTGCTGCCATTCTATTGTCTGACGTAACTATATATCTGTAGTAAATGAGCAGTGCATTATATACCTGTAACAGCAACATTGATGCCAATAGATTTATCTCTTATCTCTTAAATTTGCTAGAATTTAATCGGTTGACTCCTAAAGCTGAGGAGAGAAAGCTTGTGGATTTTACTTCGACCTATCCCACGTTTGCCTGAAGTTTATTTTCAAAACTGTGTTGGAATGGGTTTCGTGTTTTAAGTACTTACAGGTAATAATTGATAGCAACCTCACTTTCCTGTGCCTATTGATCAGCTGTGTGCTAAAATTAACAAAGCAAGAAAGGTAATGTACGCGGTTTCTAGGTATTTGTCCCGGAAGTCATTACCCAGTCGGAAATAATGGTTGTGAGTATGGTAGAATATAGTGGTGTATGAGAGATTAAGATCGATTATGGATGATGAAACGATCTGGTAGATATGTCGACCAAAACATAACGTTCATTTTAGTATATTTAGGTCGATATTGGTGGAGGCAATATTGGTTGTTTAAGGTTGGTCAGGAAACGAAGGTCGATGGTAGTACATAGATGTTTGCCGACTATATATGGTAGATGGTAGTACATGGATGTTTGACGATTATATATGGTAGATGGTAGTACATGGATGTTCGAAGACTATATATGGTAGAGCATATGCTAGAGCATAACCAGGTACGTTGTCAACGGATATCCGTACGTAAGATCAGGAGTGGAATTCCTCCAATTATGTGGGGAAGAATATGTATGGGTTGATATTATAATATGGCTAGAATTCCCAACATAAACGACCAAAATAATGTTGTATGACTAAAAGTTTGAATGCGAAATATCTAAAAATTCATATTATTGTGCAAAAATTGTGCAGATATTCAGTTTTTTCTTTCCTGTCGATGAATTGCAAACAATTGCAAGGTATGTATGGACGTTAACTGCCTTGACGTTATTTTTATCTACCGTTTCTGAATTTTACTAACGCCTTACAAGTTTAGCGTAGTTAGTAAGTTACCCATCATTTCTAATTATTTGCTATATCTCTTGTAAAACAGTACTGCAATCTTTGATCAAACATTGCCATCTATTTTTATGTTCCTTCAGTTTATATCTGTGAAGTTTCATGAACAAATTATTCCCATTAGCTCTTTGGAAAGCAGTACCAAGTTTCATGATAAATTTGGCCTTACGTACCGTGACAACTGGTACAGCCAAACTCAATCCATCAACCGGTAACTTCCTCTGAACTGTGTCGTATAGCTAATGGTTGTGCAGCTAAAACCTTATGGTTGTAATTGGGTATTTATGGTTGAGAATTATGGTTGGCAATATGGTCGAACATTGTGACACATCTCTACCATAATGCACCCCATAAATGGTTGAATATGGAGGATATATCGATAATAAACAACCAAGATCTCGACCATAATCATAGTTGTTCTACTATAATCACAACCATAATTTCCGACTGGGTACTCTTACTGTACCATGCATTACATAGTTTACTTGCCTTTAAAAATACACAATATTTTCAGTTGGGGCAAGGCATCTGAAAATTGATTACGTCCTATTAAAATTTCCATAAAAATTGTAGTGAGAGTCATACTTAACGTAAAGGGAGATATAAATAATGTTCCCAAAATGACAGTGAACACAGTGTTTACAAAACAATCGCTACTAAAACCTGACATATATCAGTACTTTCTTTTTTTCTTTTGAAATTTATTCAAAGTGCAGTATTTAATGAACCCGGTATATATCAGAAATACTAGAGTCATCTTCTTCCTACCCATACGCATGATACGCGTGACCAGAAGCTTAATTTCCCTAATGTCTGAATTTATGTAAAAAAAAAAGTTGGTTATTATCCTAAGCGTCTGCTTGTTTAATGCTCTGCCAGTTGATCTCATGCATACAAGACTCAATCCAAGATATCATGTCTGAGCCACCCATTCTAATTTTCTATCGTTGAAATAAATGGAGAATAACTCTGGGCGAAAACATTGTGAATAAAATACGCAAATAGTCTATTTTGTGTTAAACAGTCTGAAAGCTTACTGAAAAAAATGTACGTATTCAATGTTGGCTATGGTTGAGTAAAAATTGCATCTAATAGTAAAAACACTGCGTCATCTCTAAACATAACATACTCCATACCAATAGTTATATTATTAATAAAACTAGAGCACTCTGGGAGCGCATACCTCCGGGAAGCAAGTCACGGTGATGAAAAGTTAGATTTGGTTCTGAAACCATCATTTTCTTGTATCAGCACCAATGTTTAATCATTTGTGTATTTTGACAGTATTAAGAGTTTTTAATTTTCTTGGAGATCTATTCAAAACTTTTTGTGCTATGCTGTTTAGAAACATTCTGACAAACATTAGTCAAACACACAAACGAACCCACCGATCATCACCAAAATTTAAACAATTATGTCTTTTAACAGTACTAACAATTCCTGAAAATTTTATTGAGATCCATTCATAACTTTCTGAGTTAATTGTACTAACAAGCCGAAAATCAAACACAGCGACGAACAAGCAGATCATCATATCATAAATATTTGGCCATTTACTCTACGTAACAAACCTAACAACTCATGCAAATTCCATATAAATCTGTCCATTCCTTTTAGAGTTATGACAACAAATAAACGAATGAACGGATCTTCACCAAAAGTTAATCATCTGTTCCTCCTAACATACCTAACGGTTCCTGAAAATTATATTGAAATCTGTTCTTGAACTTTTTGAGTTATCTTGGTGACTGACAAACTCAACAAAAACATGACCTCCTTAGCTGAGATAAAAAATTTTATAATAATGGTCCGAGCACGCTACCTGGAGGACTTCAATTTTAATAGAAAAATTTTGGGATTTGACATTGTCACAGGGTACATACTGGTCTCTGTTCGGTAGATTACTGCCCATTAATACATTTTCTAAACCAGGATTCCTGAATTATAGCTTTTCAACCACAGCAATTTATCATCCGTAGACCTTACGTATACCTTTCAGGAATGGACATATTCCATGTGATTTATCATAAAAACACTTTAATAAATCTGTTACAAGGTGCAATATTGCTAATGTTGCATAAGATTTCGCGCCATAACCAAATTGTTTGCGGGCAATCGCGAGTACGTTATGAGTCAATGGGAACTCTGTTGATCTGAAGAGTCCGTAGTATGTTTTTCAAAAATTATGTTGATAGCGTTGATATTGGTCATTATTTGTTACATCGTTAGGGTCGCCCAATTTTAATATTAGAATAGCACGTGCGCGCTGCAGGACATTGTTGTAAATACCAGTCTCAAAACGCAAACTGAAAATGTAAGACAGAGGATTAGCTATGTAATTTATGACTTTCAAGCGAAGAAAATGTTGAATAACATCGCAGTTACAGCGTTTCCCGCTGAAATGATTTGAATATTTGTATTATTTCCCGGGAATTGGTAGGCCTCAAGACAAAAATAATGTAATTCATATTAATGGAGAAATTGCTAGTTGTATGCCTTCGAAACGTTTGTCTTTCCTACCTCTGTGTTTCCTTCCATTTTCACACTTCTGCTTATGACATTTTGCTCCGTTCTTCCTCTTCTTTCCTGGCTTGTTTCCATGTGCGTTTATACCGTATAGGTACACCCTCGTGCATAATTCCACGTTTCATCAACCTACTTTATGGCCAATCCCTTTCCCTTCTTGAAACATCTTTACTTTGGGTAGGGAAGCGTTAACTAATTCATTTTTGCAATAATTACCTCCGCCAAGGAGGTTATGCTTTCGTCGTGTTTGTCTGTCTGTCACCAGGATAACTCAAAAAGTTATGAACTGATTTCGATGAAATTTACAGGGATTGTTAGGTATGTTAGGAGAAACAGACGATTAACTTTTGGTAAAGATATGTCCATCCATTTGTTTGTTTGTTTGTCTGCCTCATTTTTCTCGATGCCATAACTCAAAAAGTTATAGATGGATTTTGATGAAATTAACATGAGTTGTTAGGTATATAACAAAAAATATATGACTAAATTTTGGTAATGATCCGTTTGTTCGATCGTTTGTTTGTCACTGTTTTTAATTTTATGCTTGTTAGCACAATAACTCAAAAAATAATGAATGGATCTTTATGAAATATATAGGGGTTGTTAGTAATGTTAAAAGACATGAATGATCAAATTTTGGTGCAGATCGGTTTGTTCGTTTGTATGTTTGACTTATGTTTGTCATAACGTGTGTTAACACTATAACTCAAAAAGTCATGACCGGATCTTCAAGAAATTTAAACAAGCAGTTATTAATATAAAAAGGCACAAACGATTTGATTTTGGAGTTTATACAAAGAAAATTGTGGTTTCAGAACCAATTTGAATTTTTTGCTACCGTTGCCGCACTTGGCGGAGGTATGCGCTCTCAGAGTGCTCTAGTTCAATTATAATTTTATTCATCCTCAAAATAGTACCCTGTAATCATGACCAATGTGTTGTCGTTTATATATTTATCTGCTCGTGGACCTGATCGATCGTGAAAAATGACGGCCATTTTTGTTATGCTGTGAAAGATGCATCTTAGCTGTTGTCTTGATCTGTTATTGGTTCGACATAACTTGTGAACGATGCCAAAATAAGTTCGAAATAAGAGAATTCCCCTCCTGCATGTAAATAAGGAATTGTAAATGTTCAAAGAAAGTCAAGCAAACCCAAAAATAAAGTTCAAGGAAAATGTTATAGTGTAGCGTATATTGACAGTCTCTCTGTAGAGAATATATACATGTGTATACACTTATTTTTACAGTTTATATACATATTGCTCGAAGTTCTTTTTTACTAGTCAACAATTAGGTCTTGAGGACTTATGCCATAGAAGAATATCTGCCACATGCGTAAGCTCTGAAGAGGTGTTGATGCAAACTTTATGCCGTCATTACTGGCAGCCAGAGTACTAGTATACTTTTATATAGTTACGCTGTATGCAAGTTCAAAGCACTATTCTCTACTCCTTTCAAATGACTTTTCACTTAAGTTTCCTCGTCTTTTTAATGCTGGCATTTCAGCTTGAAAGCATCGGAAGCACGCAAGCTTTCTTGTTGGCCCCTTGAGATCTCCGAGTACAAGGACGTCTTTGGTACCGCTTCACAGTTGCAGTTGCGCTGTCAAAGAACACAAGACAAAGACTGACTTGCGAGCAAAGCATTTATGGAGTGCCAGTGTAGCATGAGAAGTGAAGGAACTAAACATGATACAACTGGTGTTGCGTAGACCTTATGACATAACAGGTATATGTGATGCCAATCTTATCAGTACTGAAGCTTGGAAGCCATTGATAATGTTTTTTCAAGTTTCCGCGAAATACCCACGACCTTCCAAATTATTCTTTCACTTCCTGTTCTACCACTCTAAATACTGTATACTGGTATGTTGGATGATCAAATTGTGTTTCCTTTCACTGTGGAGCAAGCAATATACTCGTACAACATGTAGGTATCATCATATATATATCCAAAAAGGAGAAGCGTTCAGGGCATGTTTGATAGGGACCTGACAGTCGATCTAAGCCAAACTTTTTTGACTTGACTTGCCCGACTTCGTCCAGTTTATTCAAGTTTGATTCGTTGACTCAATATTGATCACCTAGCTGTGAGACTTCTGAAAACTAATATTACTTTGTAAAATAGAGATTTCAGTCCGTTCAACATCAGCGGGTCACTGCTAGCACCTGCTGCACGATTCAAAACGACGAAGCTAAAGATCCTGTCGACAGTTCCGGGCAATTTAAGTCAAGTAGGCTTGGCTTAGATCGACTTTCACGTCCCAATCGAACACGCCCTTATTATTTCAATATACACTTCTCTAAACTCAGCGTTCACTATCGGGCATTCTCATAGGTGCAGAGCCCTCCGCTACGGTAAGTCCCGCATAGACGCTGCACTCGTGTGAGATACTCGTATGGTAGTATGAGCTGGGCTGGATGCATTTCGTAAGTTAGGTCTGTAAAATTTGTGCTAATGAAATTCATCGCCAAGTTACATCGCATCTGACAATGGCACCGAAACTTTTTACCTTAAAACGGGCAAAAATTTCGATGTATATGTTACACCCAATCTTTGAAAAGGGCAATGACATGTATGAGTTTAAAAAACTCGTTCTCAGACATTTGCACAATTTGCGAAATTGCCCAATTCATGAAATGGGCTTGCCCAAATCATGAAAATTTGAAAAATTTATAAATGATGTCTGTTATCATTCCTTTGATAATCCTGTGTTCACTATAGCCAGAGATGTTATAATTGATTGAGTTAGGTCTGAACACACAAGAAACTCCAAAAGATTATAATTCCTTAGGTGGGGTGAAGAGACCGTAGGTGTCAAACATAACCTCTGACTACTCTTGAGATGGAGGACTGGATAGAAAGCTGTGCTACCTTGTGGTCTGCTGAGCATGAACAGAAAGTTATTTCTGTCCTTAAACGAGGTCAGACGGGACAGACACATCAACGAGAAGACTACTACATCTTGAAGACTTTCCAACTTGCTTCTCTAGTGGGGGGGGAGTGGACAAGGTCACCAAGAACAAAGGCTACAAGACAGTCTGTTGTTGACATCATTCGTCAAGCCCACTCTGAAACTGGACATGGTGGTGAAAAGAAGACCCACTAGAAAATCTATGACAAGTATGCAACAATCCCTAGATCCCTGGTTTAGCAATACATCCTTCACTGTGAAAGATGTGTAGAAAACAGCCGCAGACAGGAGACAACTGCAGTAGTTGTCAGACCTCCCTCTGTGAGTGACATGAATGAGCGAGTGCAAGTTCATTTGGTTCATACGCAGACTATGAGGGATGGAATTTTCGGCAGAGAATTCACAGCCCAAGTCATCCATAAACTTGCTTCACTGTGGTCTGAACTGGAGCTAGTTAATGACCGGCGAAGACATCCCCAGAATCAAGGTTCTGTCGAAAGAAGCAATGGTGACCTGAAACTCAAGCTGATGGCATGGATGCGCGACGACAACTGCACCCACTGGAGCTATGGAGTTCAATTTGTTCAGTGAGCACTGAACAGCAGCTATCATAAGCAATAAAGATGTCTCCTTACCAAGCTCTTAAAGGCAAAAAAACCTCGTTGTGACCTCCGACCACAATTACCAGAAGAGGTCCTCAACAGAGTTTCTACTGCTGTTGAAGAAGAACCTAAAAGACTTCTTCAAGACAAGTGACAATGGTGCTATATCTTCTTCAGAGACTCAACAATCTCTAGAAGAACCAACTGAAGAACACTTGGCGAACTTAGCACCAACTCCTGGACCCTCCTCGGCTGCCATAGACGACACCGAAAATCAAGATCAATCAAATTCCACAGACAAAACTGGAAACCAAGAACAAGTATCTGATATTTCAACTGAGGAACTTCATCCCGCCAAGCCCGCCTTCCATCCATACTCCTTAGATCAATTTGAAATATCTACCCATTCCAATGTCGGAATTTTAGAATCCCTGTATTGTACATAGCGAAAAACAGGCCCATTTTTAAACGCTGCGGCGACGCTGTACACGCGTTGATCCTTGCTTCTTGTCCCTTCATTTTCTTTTTACTTTTCTTTGCTTCCATCTTCCTCACCGTATTTTTTTTTTTCTCTACATGAGATGTACCGTTAATCTTAGCAACCTTGGATAGCAATATCACAATTAAGTTTAGTTTTCATACTTGTACGGTATAATTTTTTTCTCTTTTATCTTTCTAGACGCATTCATCGATAATGACTTTTAGTCGAAACCAGCTGGTCTGATTATCTGTAATAGATGTTTTCTATCGCTACCCTCGTGTTTCTTTTTATTCTAAACATTACTTAGTGATGCCTTCTGTCGATTAACGTTTGCCACAAGCCGTGATAACGTACATGTTGCTCAATTTGTTGACGTGTTAACTTTTTAATTATTACAATTCCTCAGTACAGATTACGCTATATTATAAACCAAGTACGAAAAAATGCTCTATGAGTGAAAATCGTACAGCTGGCTGTCGCTTGGTGTAGTTGCACCATCTATTCTGTTATTCTGAGCTCAAGTACGGCAGCAGCTGTCCAGTCAGTAAGGGTAGTCGATGTGACTTAACTCTTGAAAGCCCTCGAGTACAATTTGATCTGAATCGTTTCCGTTTCATATAATGCCATTCTTTCAAAAAAAATATGTTTTCTTTGGACGCTGAAGGATTTCTAAAATTAACGTTAGTGAAATATCGTTTTTAGAAGAAAGTAGTTGCTTCAATTCAACAAAAATAGAAAAACCGAACACTGATTTTATAAATAATACTAGAGCACTCTGAGAGCGCATACCTCCGCCAAGTGAGCCAACGGTAGCAAAAATTCAAATTGGCTCTGAAACCATAATTTTCTTTGCATAAGCTCCAAAATCTGATCATTTGTGCCTTTTTAT
>LQNS02277275.1:12756242-12773613 GCA_001587735.2 Parhyale hawaiensis | reverse complement strand
AACAAACAAACAAACGGATGGACATATCTTCACCAAAAGTTAATCATCTGTTTCTTCCAACATACCTAACAATCCCTGTAAATTTCATCCAAATCGGTTCATAACTTTTTGAGTTATCCTGGTGACAGACAAATAGACAAACAGACAAACAGACAAACAGACAGACAGACAAACACGGCGAAAACATAACCTCCTTGGCGGAGGTAATTAGACACCCAGTGACCTGTTGGGTCGTCATCACGATCATCTTTGCTTCCGCAAAAAAACAGGTGTCATTTAGTTAGGCATAAACCACCCGCTATTCAGCCGTCCACTCGTGCCCGTACTGGTCGCCATCAACAGCATCTTTGCTTTTCTAACGAATATTCAACACGCAGTCTCTAAGCAAATTCAATTTGTATGTTACGTATTCCAGTTGTATTTTCCGTAGCAACTTTGAAATCATCGTGCCCCTTTTCGCAACCGAGGGGCTGGTTCCACGTGCGTATCACAGATACAATCGAATTAAGAGCTATCCATGGAAAGAGGCCTCAGCCCCTCGAATTTCTTCCCGTCTAAAAGCGAAGAAGCTGTGTTTAAACAAGCGCGACACAAATAAATAAACCAGCAAAGTTTACAGACTCTTAGTATAATGATACATATGTGTCCATATTTTTAACACACACCTTTTCACGCATATAGTTCCACTTCTATACCCATAAATGCATTGGATGACTCACGGGTATCGAAACTGGGACTTTTACTCAGCGCGGTGCGACCACAGAACCAAGGCTGAGAGAACTAAAAGGCAAGCTTGCAGCAAACGAAGTACTGCAGCCTGGCTCGCTCCACAACAGCGAGGATTTAACATGCGACGCATACCTCTTTATATAAGAGCTCACAGTTTTCTTGAAAGAATTACTATACGATATACCATGGATTTTTAGTCCCACTCGCACTTGGATTTATTTTCCAGGAAGGCACCTCACAGTCTTACCATTTCTTGAGTCTGATGAATACGTTACGCGGATGTTCGATCCCATGGCCACCTACTGTAGACGTATAGACGGAGATGGATATTGATATAGTAATGAATGTGGACGAAAGAATCCAGTTTAGGTTATCTTAAGGGTAATACGTTGATGATTATCTTCTAAAACTCTATCCAAACTGGCAAATCTAGAGCCCACGATTAAAGCTCCAACCAAATTAATGCTAAACTGATCAGCTGATATCGGTTTCAGTGTACAATTATTTGAAAACGCCCGCATTCTGCTTGTCATTTCTAAATAGTCTGTCATTTTTGATGACCATTAACTCGTTGCTTTTGAACTGGCGTCCTTTAATTTAAGAACATCTTGTAGCCTTTGCAACCCGATGTAATTCATAATAGTTCGCGCCTTGGGACCGTTTCATCTCCCTTATTCATTTCTCGCTCAGAGTTGAAACTCCAGGGACTCGAAGTTCTTGTTGCGTGAGTTACCTGCTTCTCATTTTTAGAGCTGGAAGTGGTGGTCGGCTGAATAGTTAACATCAAGTGATTAGGTGTTGCATACTTCCAGTGAGTGCGCCAGTTGTTCATCCGTAAAATGTATCCGACCTTCAAAAGGACAAAGAATGCGCATTATCACCCAGTTGTTGTTAATGTTCATGATGCACATGTGATTTGGTTACGGAAGGTTCATTTCACTTCTCAGCTGTAAGTTCTGTTTATAATATCGCAAGAGATAAGAAAGAATCCATGACCAAAAAAACCTGTCTCAATGGCACCCATGAACTCTTTTAATCATAATGGAAAGTAAACAGAAAAATATTGAAGAAATAGATCAATATAAGTTCAAAAGGTTTTTATTTAATTTTAATACCAAATTTTTAATGCAATCTTTCTATTTTAACTCATATTCACAGCCTTCAATTTCCCTAATTATATTGCCTCCGCTTGGATGCGCTGAAAGCTCACGACACTTCAAATCTTTTTAGATTTTCCTAAAATCAAGTTCAAACATCCGTCGCTAATCGAAAGGCTTTCCGATCTCTCTTTACAGGAAAAAAAAAACACTCATTATGGTGGAAGGATATTAATGAGGCTTCTTTTTTCTGGGCTGCGGGTGAACTTTTTGTCCGCCTGCAGTGGCCGTCAAATCGATGTCGTTCTTTTAACTCGGCAAATTTCATCCGATTACGCTAAATGAAGATATGATGAAATGAAGAGTCCGCACTTGAAGTGTTCTCTTTTTGCAACGAGAGCTTTTTTGTGCAGCGCTGGCGATAAGGAAGAATTTTCTTTGGATACCGAGCAATGTCCTGCAGCGTGATTGCTCAAACATACGAGGATTTTTCTTACTCGGCATACAACTAAAGTTGATATGGTAATCTCCGCGTCTTTATCAGCATCCGCTTTTACATGTTAGTAGCATTCGGTAACACGAAACACGTTTGCTCTAACTTCGTACCTATCGTTGCTCCCTGCCGACGGTTTTTTGTCCTGTCATCACTGACTACTCTAGTCGCAACCACGGGTTTAATACGGTCACTAGACACTACCACCTGCCGGTGAGTAACTTTGCCCGGCCCCAGTATCCATTCGCATGCACAACTTGATGAGACGATGTGCAGCTCGCTCGCAAGTCGTTCATGCTACCGTATCTATGCTACCGACTTTAATTGTGTATCGGAACAACGTGCAAGTTGTACATCCTCTTATCCAGTTGTGCGAGGCAACACATGGACACGCACTGCTAGTCAAAGTGTTTGACGAGGTGTTACCCTATACAGTATTGAAAAATTTTTTTTATTGACACTTGAATAGTAAACACATCAATTAGTTAAAATAGCTCGATTTTTGAGAATATTGAAAATTTACGTTTAAAATTAATATGCATTTATTTTACTTTATATTTTAATACTTTTCACTTGGGCCAAAAGTGTGTGTTTGCAAATTGTACTTTTATGAAAATTAATAAAATATTACGAAACTGCTGCTTAGAACATTATTGAATAGAAAACAACAAGGACGCACTACTCGAGTAAAAATGACTGGGACAAAACATAATAAAACTCTGGAATGCCATTAATAGTATTTCATCCTCTTTCCGCTCTCTTTTATCTGTGTGACCAGTCTGTTATTAACAGAGGACGTCAACTTCTTCACTTCACAGGTGAAACTTGACATGAAATCTTCAAAATTCTCGTTCATAGCTCATCTCTCTCTTATAAATTGATATTCGTTCTCATAATACTTGCTCTTCATTTTACTATGGACCACAAATTTTCAGAGGGATTTTAGAAGTGGACTCTGGGAGGCCAATACTACAATAAAGCCTCTGTTAGTGCAAGAAACATATTGAAATCATTCCTCTCAGAAGCTTACGCACATATAAACTTTAAATCTTCATACAAACTCACATTTACCATAGGGTCCTACTTTAAATTTAAAGATAAACAACCCACGCTCCTGTCAAGTGTTATCCACCGTTTCAAATGCAGATGATGCAATGCCTTGTACATTGGTAGCACTAGACAACATTCCAAAGCCCGCATTGACCAACGTTTAGGTGTATCCAGCCGAACCGGTCTACCACTTGCAAAACCCTCACATAAAGCTCCCCGCCTGCACGCTGAGCAAAACGACCATCCCATCAGTAAAACTGACTTCTCAATCATTTACTCTTCAAATCCAATCGAACTCACAACATTAGAATCCCTTTATATCCATAGAACAAGACCTAGCCTCAACATTATGACCTCAGCTGTACCTCTTCACACTATCCACGACTAACTAGCTCCGCATCTGTCGGCTTTATAGAAGCTGACACTGGGCCCCTTGTCACAGCTCTGTTCATTCGCTTTTTAGACTAGAACTCATGACCTTTATTTTACTTCCGACTGTACATATTCTTTTCTCTCTGCCCTAGGATCACTATCACTATATATCCAACAAAACGTCTCAATTAATGAATACCGTCCGACGCTTATATAAGAGCCCCATAGCGCACCATGGTCATTTGCCCTTTAGTTCCCACCCTGTTAACACATGTCAAAACTTCTTCTCTGATGATACGTTTGAACCAGTCTTCATTGATCTCTGCAGATTTAGAGCTGTCGGCTAATATGCTGTTAACTTTCTATTCGTAATCAGTTCTGTTCAATAAAACTATGCCATTGCCTTTATAAGGTCGGAGAACAACAGTTGATTGATATTCACTGAGGTTCCTAAGTGTTCTAATAAATTCTTGATCAAGTTTATTGCGGAACGGGTTGAAGCTGTAAAAACCGTTGAATGCCAGGTGCTTGAGGTGAGTGCGTACTTGATTAAGTCCACCTCTAGTTGTGCAAAATTTGTTTTCATTTTTCAAACTTCGGAATAGTTTTTCAGAAGAAAGGAAATAGTGATGGTAATTGATCAATGAAGACTGGTTCAACGGTATCATCAGAGAAGAAGATAAAATCACCCGATTTCTCTCTAAACTCAAAATTGAAGATGTCAAAACTTAGGTCATCTAAAATAAAATTCTGTTAGGCATCCTTTGTAGTTTTTGGTTGAAATTTCTGATGGCGGGAAAAAAAATCCCGGAACGGTAAATTTTAGTTTCAGTTAACTGTCGACTTTCAATTCGTCTGTAATTTTCCTTGGGATAGTGTTATTATTTTATTTATTCATTATTCACTCGTAACACTTTCTTCGTAGTTTTACAGCACGCAACAAGGTTTCTTCAATCCAGCGACGTCAACACATCAAATATTTTTGTTTGCCAACGAGCAAGTTTGAATTTACGTTAATGATTTTCTTCTGATTTTTGTTCTTTTCGATAGACTACTCAAACTTGAAAGTCTGCAAACTTTCTTGAATGTGAACGTATTCTATCGCAAGAATTTATGACATTGCATAGGAGAAATTAATTCTTCCCCATTTGAAGCCTTTTTTATTAATGGGACCGGCCTGGTCCCAAAAGAAAATCTTTGTTATTGAACCGATCATTTCCAAAACTTAACATTAGGTGTAGAATGTCAAAATAAAGCTTTCTACTCCTACCATTTTTTTGGTATGAGACACAGAAAACGGATTTTCGAAAAATTTTCGAAATTTCAAAAAAATCCCATTTGGACAATTTTGGAGGTAAAGCGATGCGGTTTGTTACAATCTGTTCATCATTTATGTGCGCATCAATATTTTCATTTATATTTTTTAATTTTCGTTTAGATGTTGTGATGCTTCAAATTTCGTATTTTATAATTTTTTCCATTTACGGTACAAAAAAGAAAAACATCTTGGAAGATAAATCGAAATTCAACAATTTATCTGGTAATATTGATACTCATATAAATGACGAACAGAATGCCACAAACCTCATCGCTTTACCTTCAAAATTAATTGAACAATTGGTTTTATTTTTAGTATCAATTGTTTGCAATGTTCAAGAGAGCAGTGCAAAGTTTGCTGGCACTGCATCCCTCATGCAAGCAGCGAACCGAGTAGCACTGGCGCCAAACTCGCCATTCTGTTGTACACTCATCACGGCGCGTGCGTTCAAGTAAGATTTCTTCCGGCGCCACAACCACGAGAAGCACTACAATATGCACTACCAAACCTAACCTTTCCTAACATTACCTTAACTAACGTTACCTTAACTAACGTTATCTTAACTAACGTAACCTTAACTAACGTTACCTTAACTAACGTTACCTTAACTAACGTTACCTTAACTAACGTTACCTTAACTAACGTTACCTTAACTAACGTTACCTTAGCTAACGTTACCTTAACTAACGTTACCTGACCTAACGTTACCTAACCTAACCTCATCAGCGATACTGCGAGCAGCACAGCACGCGAACTTGAACGCTGCCCGCACGCACATTGATGCGCGCACCCAGAATCGTCTCAAACATACATAGCGCTTGGCGAGTTTGGCGTCTGTGCAGCCGCCACCGTTTTGCTAGATTCTTGACGAGCTTCGGCATCTTCCTCTATCGCTGTTACAATGCAACTGCGCTGCAGAGAACAGTCGGAACACGCAGTTACAGCCTACACAGCCTACACGCTGTGCATCTGCAGCATGTAAACTCTGATTGGCTAAAGATGACATCATTACACTACTGTGATTGGTTGAATGTGACAGCATTAGAGACTTCACCACACGTGTTCCACTCCTCCCACTTGACGGGGTGGGGAATGGGTTTCCAGTCTCTCAACCGTTGTACCTGTTCACCAACGTGTACAGCAATGTCTTAAGATGCATTTTAGGATATAATAAAAAATTTGATAATTTGACCGATTTTGACCGGGCTGGTCCCCTTAACATCTGCTTTTAACACCACATTTAAGTTCCAAAACGAATGCATTGTTAGTTGTTACGAGTGTTGCGACTTGCATTTATCAAGAACTCTTTTGAGTCTGGCAGTACACTCCTGCTTATTTGGATGGTTACAAGCTTATTAAAGCTTATTAAAAAACTCCTTTCAACAGACTGTAAAGCTATTGTCAATAGTGACAAGCTTTAAGTTTTACGTCCGCTTACATTTTCTTCTGTAGGCGGCAATGCTAGCGCTCTCTGTAGTTAGACACGAGCGTTAAATCCTGCATCGATCAAGAACTCCTTTGTGCATGCTAGAACACTAATGCTAATAGCTACGAGCGTAAAGTCTCGTGTCAGTCCAGAGCCTCCCTGTGCACCCTCCGTTTAGAAAACTGCCTGCGCTGCTCCTGTGTTGCATCCAAGGCAATGCTACAACTCATTAGTGCTAACTTGGACGTAACTTTATCAGGGATGTCTCGGTTTCTTTTGCTACGTGGCTGAGGTGCGCTGATGACATTGCATCTTCTTCAGCCTGCTGAGTTCAGAGAATTGCGCTTTTCGAGCCAAATGCGGGCGTTTGCTTCTTGGACAAGAATGGCTAAAATTCTTGGCACAAGTGAATTGAAAGAACAGCAACACGATATCTATATATTTATTGCATTATTATTCGTATACATAACACTAGAGAATTCTGAAAACGCATGCCTCCGAAAATCAAGGAAATTTCAACGACAAATTCAAATTGGTTCTGAAACCAGAATATTCATTCTCGAAATACAATAGATGGTTGATGAAAATGGCAATTGTGTAAAACGCTAGGCTTGAAAGCTACCTAGCTATTAAAATTGTGTTTCTGAAAATTGTACTCAAATTATTTATTAGACATTGACGACGATAACGTCATTGTTGAAGTTAAAGGTACCTAAAAGGAATTTAGTTATCAACTTCAAACACCAGTCAGGAGCATAAGATGGGTCATAGGCCAAATATAGGGTTTGGTTAGTTAGGTTCGCTTGTCCCATTATATGAGGAGCAGCTACCCAGGACCCTGTAGGTTACCTTAGCCTTAGCTAGGCCTTCGAAACGTCTTTCTTGATGTCCACATTTCTTCCTTCTGCTTATATACTCCTACAACCGTTACCTTCCATCGTTCTTTTTCTTCTTTCCCGACTTGTTCCCATGCACGTTGATGCTATGTGGAAACACCTCGTGCATGAGTTTCACGTGTCTATAGACATCCTGTATGGCCCTTCTTTCTTTCTCTGTGATATCGTGTTTTTTCGTGGAAATAGAAGCTAAACTACTGAATGTAATAAAAGTAAACTCTAAAAAAATACTTAGAGGTTTCATCGATTAAATACTGGTAGACCTCTGGTACTCTGATTCGGCAATCTTCCCGGAGCATGTCCTGAGTGGCGTTATCCAACCGTTAACAGTTTTCTTTCAAACGCAACAAGAATAAATAGCATTTTTTTAAGAATTACGTTTTATCAATGTGAAAGAGAATTAATAAGTTTCATTGTTGCATCTTTATAAATAGATACATTTGCAAACATATGCAACTATGCATTGATTAAACAATTCAATTACTCAAGGAAAAACCTAAAGGATAAAATACATTATAAACTGGAGAAGCTCACCGAGTGCGTAAGCTTCGCCAATCAAGGCAATATTTAACGAATAATTCAAATTTGTGCTGAAACCAAAATTTCTTTTTTGACGTCACCAAAATTTGGTATTTGTGCCCCTTGACATTCCTAAAGCCATGCGCAGAAGAGTGACTTCTTCGCTGATTTCGACCAGACAAAACTGTCAGATCGTCAAGCTTGGCCCGACATTTCAATGCACACGTAGCGGGGAAATGTTCTTGCAGATGCTGTCCTAGGGTAAAGTTTTCAGAAGCTGCATGAAAAGAATATTCTAGGTAGGTATTAATTTAAGAAATTTCATTGCTTGTTTACATGCCGATTTTCATTTACCGCGCATAGTACTCAGCAGCTGAATGTTTCGTAGTTTGTAAATAGAATTTTGAGATGTACGTTTCCTGCGGCTATCATCGTTGTTGTCTGGAGAGAAATGCATTATATACTTTTGGCCTTGCAGTTACAGTCGCCACCGCTTAACGTAAGCTTTTAAGAAAAACTGAGGCGTTACGTACCATAGTAGTGAACAGATCATAGGGAAAACTGGACCACAAGCTACTTTGAACTGCTCGAAAGCTACGAACAAGATTGGCCTAGTCGCATCGCCTGAACTCGCTCTTCAGGTAACGTTTTCGCTGAGTCTGGTAATTATTTGTTCCTGAAATGGTACTCTCGGCAATTTTTGTTTCTGGTCTGCATTTGGCTTAATAGTTTCTATAATGTTGTTGAAGATCCGGCCGTGACTTTGAGTTAAGTTCTGACAAACACTAGGACAAACATATAATCGAAGACTCAGATGAACGAACCGATCATCACCCAAGTTAGGCAAGAAAAAACGGACTACCAAGCAAATGGTTGAACGTATCTTCACCAAAATTTAATCATTTGTCAATCCTAACATACCAAACATAGCTAACTTTCATGTTTAGTTAAAGTGAACATCACTATCTTCTGTGAAAACGACCGAATGAATGCAGTGAAGTTCACCGCAAAGGGAATCTAAATAAACTGAAATATTTAGTGCCGTTTATTCACACAATTCCACAACACACTTGAATCGAAGTAAAAGTTGAGCAATTAAAAAAAAATCGCTTAAATTAAATTGGAATACTATTAAGCCTCATGCAACCAGCCCAGCGGGTGGAGAAAACAAACGAATGAAAAAAATGAAGATCCGAGATCACAGAATAGCTCTGTGTACAGATCGTTTAAAGCTGCCGATACCAGCACCAGCAGAGACAGAGCCATCAAGACCATTCCAAACACCCACACACGATGGAAAAACGAACGGGAATACTGGCCCGTACGGCATCGTAACCGTTCCAAGGCAAACTCATGAAGAGCGCCAGTCCGCCGAGTATACCTCACCCGAACAAATGGATCCTGAAGAAACTCAGACAGTGGATGACTGGGGCAGTTATAGATTTTATACAAAAAACAGACCCCACCAACTCTGCGACGTTGCGCCAGATTACAGGGCACAGTACCACCAGGTGTGTTAAGGAGTATCTTAGAGTAGATGAGATGCTTGAATCCAAATGCCTGCGTACGACTTTTTCCGTCCTTATCAGCCAACTCCATGACGGTGACGTCGGTGTAACGTATTTAAATATTGCGCTAAAAAACGGAAATGTAAAATCGTAAATTTAAACTCGTTCTGTACTTGGAGAGACAACCTAAAGTTTGCCACTGGCTGTTACTGTAGTGCAAAAATTGTAACAGTTTGAAATTGCCTACAGTTTTTTGGGACAATCTAATAATGTACAAGATGAAGCCACGACTGCGGTATGGTAACTGGAGTAATCAAGTTAGCTCTAAACTGATAAAGCCGACTAAAGTCGTAGGTGGCCACCCCACTTCAAGGTGGATGAGGCTTCTCAAGTATCGTAGTTCAAATAAGGTACGTCGTAAGCTGAATGAGGAGCTTGGGCTTTTGTTGCAGCATCAGATGTCATAAAATCCGATAGTATCCTAGTCATAGATCATTTTTCGTGAGAATAGAAGTGTGTAAAACATGGTTATAAAGATCCTCCTAAGATGTCAAAGGATAAACTCTACAAGCCTCGTCCATTCATCAAGAATTGCAAAAAAAAGCATTCTTGGGACATAAGTATGAGAACAAAGCAAAAGCACCTTGGGTGATGATGGATTATTCGATTGACAAATTTGAGCCTCCGTTTCCACAACTAAAGTGATCTAATAGAGCAAGAAATAAAAGAAAAATAGCATAACGATAGAAACAGGGAATCCATTCAAAAAGGTTTTCCCACACATGATCAACGGGCATGGGAACAGCCAGTCGGGAGCGAAGAGGAAAAACAAAAGAAATTGTATCTGTAAGAATCTGAAATCGAAAGGAAACAAAGTGAGTGGGCACGAAAGACCGATATCCCGAAGGCTTAACTAATCTCTAAGATAACCTACAGTGTCCCCCTGAGGACGCTGTTCCCCATAATATATGATGGACGAACTTAAACTAACCTTACCCTATGACCTATGGGCCATTCTATGCCCCTTGAGGGGATTTTGTGTGTAAACAAGTCTGGTTGAATTGTACGCAGGAAGCAGAAAGAAAAGAAAGAAAGAAGATTGCTCTCGTAAACGGTCTAGCTGCAACTGCTTAGTCCGCCCCTAAACTGTATCTTTACTATGAACATAAACTGTCGCTGTTGCAGATTTTATTTCCCTGGCGCACTGCATCTAAAATGTAACAACTTTCAATGGTATTCCGCTTGTTATGTTGCTAGCGTGTTGTCCGACACGCGCTGGTAAGAACAACCCTTTCCCGATATTGTAACAGTCGTGGTCTAACATCAACTAACTGCATAGTATTGGACGAGCTTGGGAAAATATACCTAGGTAGTTCCGGTATCTCATCAAGTGCAACTGACATACGCTATCTCATGAACTTATCAGATAAGAATGTTCGTAAAAAAGCACAATAATTAATGGAAATGTTAAAGGGCGCAAATTATCAAATTTTTGTGATGACCCGGTGGTCCGTTTGTGTGTTTGACTATACTGTATGTTTGTCTTAGTGCTCGTCAGAACATAGCTCAAAAAATGCGGAAGGATCTATAAAAAAATTACAGACACTTATTAATTTCAACAGGTGCAAGTGATCAAATTTTTATGATGATGATGGTAAAAGGAAATCGTGGTTTCAGGACAATCTATTTTCCGTTAACAATGCTTTGCAGGGCGGAGAGTGCGGGCGCTCTCAGACTGTTTCTCTAGTTTTGAGGAAAAATATATTTTACATGTGTACTGGAAGTTATCGAAGGAAATGAAGTTCTGTTTAAAATTCGCTGTATTAGATGGAAAATTGCCGTACTGAGTTTTAGTACATAGTAAGATCTTTTTCTTTTTTCTTCCAGAAATTTAATGAGAATACGTTGCAAAACCAAATTCCGACACAGTTGCGTAGCGATCTTGTGCCATGCTCTTTCAAGCTTCGCAAATAAAGCTGATCTATTCGCAAGAGGATGTTTTCTTACAGTATCTCCAATTGTTTTTCATCGGGTGTACGTCAGGAGTTGGAGTTGACAATTTCTTTACCGTCATATTTCCATTAAGCTCTGTCCTAAATTTCTGCATAAATATACTGTAAATTCAGATATTGGCATGACATGGCGTGTCACAATGTTTTTGTTAACTTCTGCGTTTACCTTTTCCTTTAATTTTATCAGACGCCCAACTCCAGAATTAATATTAATACATTAAGCCAATTTACCGTCATGCTGTATTTATATTTATTTGTCACGATAGGTTGTGCTCAACAGTTGTTGCGTTGTGTATAGTGTAGTGCGCTTCTTTTCTCAGAGGAATTTTATTCAGTGATGGTATTCAGCAATATGTGGTACATATTAATGTGCCTTTACTTACTATTATTGTCAAACTGTTGGGTATGCATTCCTAATCACACTTCTTAAATGTATACCTTTTGACTATTGACAGGTATAATGTGCTACGTATATGTTTTTCGTACATACAACATTCTATACGCTAGTTCAATATTTTTACGCTTATGCATTGCTATCTACAATTTTCCTTTCGTTGAACAAGATATCTATAACGATCGGCTAAAGGGTCATGCAAGTTAACGAAAATGGACATCGATTGATATCTAACGAAACGAATCGCTCTCGACCGACGGTTCTTAAACTTGGAAGCCCAAGCTTTTATACAGTAGATCTGCCGGAAAGTCTTATCCTTTTAGTCCTCACTCAAACTGCTGGACTAACCATAGGCTTAGATATTGACGGTCTCGTGAACATACAAATTTTTTAGGATCAATTTGTGAAACTTTTGATTCTTTAAAGGTCAAACAGAACTCAGTCAGCACACCGGCTTTCAAAATTGTAATTTGTATCCGGAAAAGATGTGTTTACAAGCACGTGCGTAGAATGCAGGAGCAGCATTTATTATGTAGATATCATCCCTGATTCATCTGCATACATTCATAGGAGCATTACATTAAGCTTTTGCAAGTAGCTACGCCTTTGCTACTTACAACTTGGACTTACTCTTATTAGTTTTGTAAATAAGATGTAAATAACTTATAATTTTTTGAATGTATATATGAGATATAGATAAGAAAGTCTTGACATCGTTCCTTCTCCACTATACACTATAACCTGTTCACATTATTGTGCATCGAAGCTTAGGATCATAACTTAGTACTTGGACGAACTCATGAAGAACTCACGCACACCAACCTAAAACATACCATAATGGCAGTGCAAAGAAGAGCATTGTGGAAGTATTATGAAAACGTTTCTAACAGTGTGACAAAATGTAAAGCCTGTAACCCAAACTGCTCCCGTAAAGGTAAATGAACAATATTATGACGGAACCGCTTTAAATCTATGCATCTTAATGAGTATAAGTAGTTAGGAGAAATAGCATACAGTTCTGTAAGAGAAAAATATTGGGCAGTCACAGGTGGCGACAACAAGTAAGGAGTAAGCAAATCCGCAAACACTAGCGACCTGTTCTGAGAAAAGTAAACCATGCATGATGATAGAACGAAATTGCTGGGCACTAAAATTGCCGAAACGATATTGCTAGACGACTATCCCTTTAGTCATGTGAAAGCCAGTGACTTTGAACGTCTTATTACAGCGGCGTATCCACGATAGGAATCTAAAACAAGGACGTTTTATGCAAACAAAATCTGTGGAAGCATTACCCTGTCAGTTGAACAAAATACATTGTCAAAAGCTTTAACTTTATTGGATATAACTATAATCGAAATTGTCCATCATCATCATCATCATCGTCACAGACACGTAGTCTGACAACATGTCAAAATGTCTCTTTTATCTCTGACTTGTCATTCAACTGATGGCCACTTTCAGAGACAGCACTTTTTACTGAGTGTAGAACCTTGGATTGAGCGCCAAAACATCAACTTCATCAAATACACCCAGAATACATTAAACATAGCTTAATTAAATTGCATAGACACAGCGAGTGAAAGTATGAGTACACGCTACAATGCGTTACGGCTCATTGTTTGGCCTCTATTAGGTGAGAGTATGCGCTGCTATCGGCTTTAAGCATTAGGGTGGAGCGAAAAGGGGAGTTTGCAATTTTTTATGAAACATGATTTCCAATAGTGATATTAAGTTGCCAAAGTGTCTCAAAACAACAATGTTAAAAGGTCAGGCGTACAGATGAGTATTATGAGGTGGCGCACGAATATTGAATTTCGTAAAATTGTGCAAATTGAAATACCTATACAAAAATCATAGTTATAAACTGTGATGCTACATCCGATATCAAAATTATTGTAATAAAATATAATATCAATAACATACTTAAGTGTGCAAGTTTTATTCAAGCATCTTCAGATGGCGCAAAGCTAATGACGGTTTTTCTACTTTTGAACAATTTTTATTGATATTTGAATTACTGCAACAGAACTTATAGCATGTTCTTTAGTATAGTGTAATTGATAAAAATTATGTAATAAACTGTAAACGATGTATAAATGAATATTTTGACCATCCAGCATTTCGTTTAATTATAAAATTTTAATAAAAATACACAAAATTAAGAAATTTCAACAGCTTTGCGCCACCTCAAGATGCTAGATTTAAAAAACAACTTTTAAGACCATCAATCCTACATAAACTGGCAACAAAATCACACCATTGGAAAAAGCAATTCCAAAGTTTATGTTTTCGCTCCACCCTACTCTACATAGTAGACATTCTGTAGCTAAGGCCATTACAAAACACGTTTACCACCGAATTAACTGTTTTTTCTATCGTGCTTTGGAGACTGAAAGCGCATTTCCATGTTCTACCTTTCAAACAGTCAGTATACTTATGAGTAAATATCACACTTGCAATACATGACCTGACCTCGGTACATTCATAACGCGGGGAAAGATGTCATTATTAGCAACTTTTAGGCGCCCAATGGTCTTCTGCTTAAAGCTCGATGAAAGCGGGTTACAAAACATAGGGTAGCAATAGCTATGAAACAACTGACACATGACCTCTTCAGAACAGTGACCAAATTTCCTCCCTTACATGTTGCCCACCACGTGGAGCTTAGACATTTCCTTCTCTATATCCTGGTTATCACGAAAATCATTAGTGATGTTGCGGGCCAGATATAAGAAATTGTTTACATAAGTAAGTTCTACACCATTGAGATACGTGACTTTATCGGCGGACAGTTTTTTTTTTTTTTTTTTTTTTTTTTTNATAAGTAAGTTCTACACCATTGAGATACGTGACTTTATCGGCGGACAGTTTTTTTTTTTTTTTTTTTTTGTTTCTCGGGTGTAATGCACCTGCAGACAGTTGTGACAATATTATATTCAATACAAAGCTTAGCTAGCTTCGTTCTCATTTACGTGAAACGTTTCTGAAAATACATGAGAAATGGCAAATTGTGCCAGATTATTCACTTTGTGATGAGAGATGCAGGTGCCGTCATTATACAAGCTTTGTTTCTGTCAGAACTGAATAATCTTCACTGCTTTGCACATCAACTGCCACTGGTAGTCAGAGCTAGAGTTATGACCCACAAAAAAAAAAAGTGTAAGTGATTTGCTGTGGAAATGTAGAGCCATTGCAACACATTTGAACCATTCAGCGGCTGCTCAAGAAGAGTTGAGAAAACCCCAAGAATGGCTAAATGTGCAGCTATATAGTCTTGTTCAAGACGTTGCAACTCGCCGGAACAGCAGCGTACATATGTAAGAGAGAATCACTGAGATGAAAGAGACTCTACGTTTGTTCGCTGCCAAAAATAGCAAAGTAAATCTACTTACTGTGTCAGATGAGATCCTATTAAAAGCATAGTGACAGCACGCACCACCCTCTCTCTCTTGATCAATTTTCTATTTTAACTGCTGCTCCAGATGCGAATGTTAGGGTTTTAGAATCCCTTTACATTGCTAAACAGCGACCATCATTAAATATAGTTCAATCTGCCGTACCTCTTTATACAATGTGAATCTATAATTTTTTTTTTGAATTTTACTTTCAATTCTTCTGTAGTCAAAATATTTTAAGGTATGAATTTTGCCTTTTTATTTTACAGATGCATTTGTTGATAATGACGAAGTGTCGAAACCAGCTGGTCTGAATGCCAATTAGATGATTTTTATTGTTGCCTTGGTGTTTTTATTCCTATATTGAAGAATTGTGTTGCTTTCTTCAAGCCTTTTGGCGAAGTAACCAAAAGCATCAGTGCTGCTTCATTTTGTGCTTCAGAGACTATGCCTCTTATTTCCACACTGAAAGTCATGCTTAACGACGAAGGCATGTAGATCGATCGGCACAAGTAAATATAGATCCCGGCAAGGAATTCCATACCAGTACCAAGGACCGCAGCACAGAACAGGATCAGGGTGTTCATGAGTGTAAGGTTTGATGAAAAATAGTACAACGATCAGGGGCTGGATGCTCAAACGTCTTTTAAAGTACAAGCATCGTAACTATACATCTGAAGTCTCGGATGCAACTGTGCACCTGCTGAAGTTTTACATTTGTACTGCTCGATTTAGCATCTGATTCTGTCTATTATTTGGAGGTTCAAACCACTTTGATCATAACTTTGTGAAGAGCAGTAGCTATAAGAAAGTTACAAAATCTGAGCCGCGACATCGGTACTTCTTTTTTGAACTGTACAGTTTACGTTACCGTAACTTTACAAGACGTTTGTGCATCCGGCCCCTGTATGTCTTCGTTAGTCTTCTGGAGCCAAGATACAATGGATGATTTTTGGAACCAATTGCGATTCAGAGGTGTAATGCAATAATTGTTAGCGTATGCAAGAAGAAATAGAAAAACACAGGACGGAGAAAACTTACTTGAACACAAAAGAAAGAAAAGAAATATATTGGTGACTAATGTACTCACTGGCACCAGAAGCAAATGCAGACACAATGAGTGACTTACTCACTGCATATAGCGATACGGAAAAACTTTTCGAAACAAATATTTCCAAGGAAAACTACCGCAATGATTGACAAATATCAACGTATAAAACGCATAGAGGTGTTATGCGATCTTTACCTTCGGGGGGCGCACGAATGCTCAGCCGTGCCCTTCCCTTTTTACACTTGCTAGGATATACTTTAATTGCATGTCCCTTCAACTGTGTGGCCAGTGAGTGCTTATTTATTTAGTAGAGTTGGCATCAGCCATGATATGAAGAGACCCAGGTTACCTCCTGAGCGAGCATTACAACTTTTGTTTTGAAAGCACAACATGCCAATAATTGCTACAAGTAGGTACCTATTGTAAGGGAGTAGCAGCGTTTTCCGAATGGGGGGTTGCTTGGGAAAAAGGCTGGGGGGGGTGCATTTGGGTAGGTTCTTCGTCCCGCATCATGGTAAAACATAGATGATGAAATCAATAGTACTTGTTAATTTAAGCTAATTTTGTCATGACTCTTATCTCATAATTTTATTTCAAACTCAGCGAATGACTGAACTACTTCATTCATTAGTTACGTCCATTGAAAAAATTGTTCCTTACTACATAATAACTATTTTTAGTCAATATCATAGCTCTATATATAAAAAAGACAAGACAGCCGCATCCGCGGATATTGAATTCGAGTATTCGCATCTGCATACGAATCATCTCTCAGACAGACGTCTTCATTTACGTCATCATAAGTAGCTGTGAGCCGATGACCACCATCAAGAAACTTGTTTGGAGTATGAGATACAACGTCGTGGCCACCTGTATTTGTTGCTAACTGGGGACTCTGGGAACCCTCATCAGTTCCGCTTGTGCTCCTAGCTGATTGGGTGTTCGAAGAAGACATACTTAATCCGCTCGTGTTCCCAGCTGGTTGGGGGTTCGGAGAAGACATACTAGATCTGCTTGTGCACCCAGCTGATTGGGGATTCGAAGAAGACATACTTGATCTGCTCGTGTTCCCAGCTGGTTGGGGGTTCGGAGAAGACATACTAGATCT
>LQNS02277275.1:12726771-12738361 GCA_001587735.2 Parhyale hawaiensis | reverse complement strand
CGGGCAGGAGAGGACGGCCGAATAGCGTGTGGTTTACGACCAGCTAAATGAGTAAGCACAGACGATCGTGACTATTATTATTATATTCAGAAGTTTAAGTCTCCGTTTCCACAACAAAGGCAATGTCACAGAGGAAGAATGAAGGGACACGTAGAGTGATAATAGACACGTGGAACCCATGCACGAGGGTGTTCCCACACAGGATCAACGCGCATGGAACAGCAAGTCTGGAAAGAAGAAGGAGAAGAACAGATGGAAGAAAGATCAGTATGACTTACAGGTGAGAAGGAAGCAAAATGGGCACGAAAGACAGACAAGACGATCGTGATGAGGACCCAACGGGTCACGTGTCGTCTAGTAGCAATTAAAGCAGCGACGTGTCAATTTTACCTAGTCAAGCACCCTCCAAGCACGCCTCATAAGCCCAATTTTCTGCCATGTACGTGAGACAACCGAAAGAATGCGGAGCTCAAACGTCAACTTTGGATCAAAATTGACACCCAGACAGACAAACAAAGAAACTTCGATAAAAAAACAGATCCTCCTTGGTGGAGATTAAGATTTAATTAATCAGTAATTAGAGTCCTTCTGAACACTTTCAGCCCGCTGGTACAGCATGTACAGTGTAAGCTAGTTGAACCTGCAGTGTAGCATAACCTTTCACCGCAAGAATTCGTTGGGCACTGAACTTCCAGTGGACTCAGGCAGACAGACCGGATACACAAACATTGTAGACTCTGACTTTGTAATCTACCGTAACATCTCAGCTTCCACTTCACATCAGTGAACTGTAATCACTGTGTGCCGAATCCTATTGCACCTTAACGTACCTAACACATTTTGCAGTTTATAACGTGGGTGTAAAAATGACACATATGCAGGCTTAGCTATTTTTCCTGTAGTGTCCCGCGTTACCGCAGTTTCCTTCTATAAAGTTGAGATACATACGCAGTGCTGAAACTAAATAATCTGACTGTTGTACTGTAAAGTTCTCTATTTCTGTTTTTTTTTTTTTCGCCTCGAGGTTATGCTGCGATTACCTAACTTGCAATTTGGCTGCAGATATCTCGGCCAAATATCACATTACCTACACCAAGACGCCGGAGCTTGTGGGACATCTTTTGAAGAATTATAAAAGCGATGTTGGTGGAGCTGAACGAATATATTTTGAGGAATCGTAAAAACAATGTTGTATAAAAGAAGGTACGGTACGATGGACGATATACAGATATCGAGAAACGTACGGTGTCATTTCCCTCTTTGGGTGAGCACTATATTATAAGAGCAAGCAATCTAGTTCAATATATGAGTTCTCGGGAAATATGTAGTTAGCGTGTGTTTAGATTTTCGAACGCTTTAAACTAAATGAATGAGCACCCTGACAGACTTATTATTTATCCATGAAAAGTATATCAATACGTAAAAATTTTCGCATTTTTAGCCTTTCACTACCAAAGACGACTCTGGATAACAGCATCATTTGTCATTATTATTGCTGTTATTTTCAAAACAAGTGCATTGTTCCTCTCTGTGATACCACTTGCAAAATAACAGCACAATACAAATGAGGTATAATGAACAACTAGTATTTTCTGTGAGAAAAGAAAAATAAACCAGGAAGAGCAGAGTCCGCATCGCAAGGACTAAAATGTGCACTCGGTAAATAATTGCTCATTCATTATTCAAGGACATTGACTCCTAACGTATTAGGCAAGAGGCACTTGATCTACGTTTTCCCAAACGTTTCCTTCCGTCCATCTAGTGCTAGGTGCAAGACTTGACTTTGCTAGGTTTTCAAATGGCTGCTCATTTAATCTTGTGAGATTCACAGCTGTCTCAGTTAGATATTTAAAAATTGTTTTCTTCGGCGGAATATGATTGACTATATCGACAGTATTTAAGGCTAGCATAGTTGTGTTTGCTCAACCTAAATATGATATTGGGAAATTCAGCCCCAGCATAGATTTGACGCACTCCCATGGTAGAAATTTGAAAGTACAAAGTATTTTTGCTGCATTTTTATTGCTTGTTTATTCGTATGTTTTTATGTTCTGGGAGTTTATCAGCAATAAACTTTATTATCATCACTACAATTATTCACAAGTGTGTATCGTTATCAAGAATGACGGTGAAGAATTTCTCTTGGCACCTCTTCAGGTTTCCTGCTTGTGGTCATGAATCCACTGTAAAATGAATGTGCATCACACCCACTATATCTGCAGCTTGATCTTCCTTGCCATCAACACGCACTAGAAATTCCACTTTCCTAAACACATAATTTTCCATTCCAGAGCAGTCCTTAATTAATCTGTAGTGCATTTACTACAGATAGTTAAGTCAGCCCTAAGGGAACAACCATTCGCCCAATCTCAGCCAATCTGCGACTCGCCGTGACACCATCTCAGGCGATCAGCGACCACCGTGACTGGCGTCAATTTCAGCCAATGGGCGACTGCCACGTGACTCTGCTGGTATAAACAAAGAGGCCCTGAGCGGCGGCTGCTTATACTGCAGTATACTAGAAAGGCATTCCCGCCTATTGTTTATAATTTATTACCTCAAATTGGAACTAACTATACTGTCCATACACTTAATTACATAAATAAGGGGAAATAATAGATCATAGATTTGATATATGTATTGAAATGCATCTTGATTTTCGGGGCCATAAAAAGAACTGAGAAAATAATTTGAAAATGTTTGCCTAAGTTGAAGCGAATGCTTTGCCTAGAAAAGAATGATTCGCATGAGTTTAAAAAGACAAAATTAGACGCTTTTCATTCACCAACAAAACTGCATTACAATAAGTTATAAAGTAGAATGTTATACACACATGAAAAGCACAACAAACTGCAACTGAATAATTTTACCAACGTTTATGTAATAAACAATCGCGACACACACTTTACCTGTCGCACACACGACGCCATATAGGCAATTACCCAGGATGCCTCGCTGTAAAAGGAGTGACGCTATTGGTTGATACATTTTTGTGACCTCACCACTGTGACGTCACTCTGCTGCAACTGAAAGTGCTGCCACTCTATTGTCTGACGCAACTATCTGTAGTATATGAACTGTTCACTACATACCTGCATCACTTACCAACATTGACGCCAATAGATTTATCTTTAATCTCTTAAATTTGCTAGAATGAAATCGGTTGACTCCTAAAGCTGAGGAGAAAAAGCTTGTGGATTTTACTTCACGACCTACCCCACGTTTGCGTGAAGTTTATTTTCATTGCTGTGTGTTAGCATGGGTCTCGTGTTTTAAATACTTGCAGGTAATAATTGATAGCAACCTTACTTTCCTGTGCTTATTGATCAACTGTGTTCTAAAATTAACAAAGAAAGAGGGTTAATGTACGCGGTGTCTAGCTATTTTCCCGGAAGTCATTATTACTTCTGCTAAGGAGGTTATGTTTTCGTCGTGTTTGTCTGTCTGTCACCAAGATAACTCAAAAAGTTATGAACCGATTTGGATCAAATTTACAGGGATTGTTAGGTATGTTAGAAGGAACAGATGATTAACTTTTGGTGAAGATATGTCCATCCGTTTGTTTGTTTGTTTGTTTGTCTGCCTCATTTTTCTCAATGTCATAACTCAAAAAGCTATGGATGGGTTTTGATGAAATTAACATGAGTTATTAGGTACATAACAAAGAGTAAATGACGAAATTTTGATAATGATCCGTGTGTTCATTCGTTCGTTTGTCACTGTTTTTAATTTTATGCTTGTTAGCACACTAACTCAAAAAATAATGAATGGATCTTTATGAAATTTAGGGGTTGTTAGTAATGTTAAAAGACATAAATTATTAAATTTTGGTACAGATCGGTTTGTTCGTTTGTATATTTGACTCATATTTGTGATAGCGTTTGTTAGCAGTATAACCCAAAAAGTTATGAACGGATCTTCAAGAAAATTGCACAAGCTGTTATTACTATCAAAAGGCACAAATGATTAGATTTTGGAGTTTATACAAATAAAATTATGGTTTCAGAGCCAATTTGAAGTTCTTGCTATCGTTGCCTCGCTTGGCGGAAGTATGCGCTCTCAAAGTGCTCTAGTTCTTACTATCTTACTATATCATGTAATAAATAGTATACTCGCCTCTAGTAATACACAATATTTTCAGTTGGAGCAAGGCATCTGAAAATTTGTTACGTCATATTAAAATCTCCATAAAAATGGTCGTGAGAGTCATACTTAACGTAAAGAGAGATATAAATAATGTTTCCATAATGACAGTGAACACAGTGTGTACAAAACTATCAGCTATATAATTTATGACTTTCATGCGAAGAAAAGGTTGAATATAATCGCAGTTACAGCGTATCCCCCGGGAATGATTTGCGTATTTGTATTATTTCCCGTGGTAGGCCTTAAGACAAAAATAATATAATTCGCCTTATTGGAGAAATTGCAGTTGTATGCCATTTGAACGTTTGTCTTTCCTACGTCTGTTTTTCCTTCCATTTTCACACTTCTGTTTATGACGTTTTGCTCTGTTCTTCCTCTTCTTTCCTGGCTTGTTTCCATGCGCGTTTATACCGTATAGGTACACCCTCGTGCATAATTCCACGTTTTATCAACATACTCTATGGCCTATCCCTTTCCCTTCTTGAAACTTCTTTACTAAGGGTAGGGAAGCGTTAACTAACTCAAAATAGTACCCTATAATCATGATCAATGTGTACTCGTTTACATATTTATTTATCTGCTCGTGGACCCGATTGATCGTGAAAAATGACGGCAATTTTTGTTAGGCTGCAAAAGATGCATCTTAGCGGATGGCTTAATCTGTTTTTGGTTCAACATAACTTGTGAACGATGCCAACATAAGTTCGAAATAGCATAATTCCCCTCCTGCATGTAATTAATAAGGAATTGTAAATGTTTAAAGAAAGTCAAGCAAACCCAAAAATAAAGTTCAAGCAATATGTTATAGTGTAGCGTATCTTGACTGTCTCTCAGTAGAGAACATATGTATATGTGTACGTTTATTTTTACAGTATATGTATATTGCTCGAAGTTCTTAACTAGTCAACAATTAGATCTTGCGGACTTATACCATAGAAGATTATAATCTGCCACATGCGTAAGCTCTGAAGAGGTGCTGATGCAAACTTTATGCCGTCATTACTGGGAGCCGGAGTACTATATATAGTATACTTGTATATAATTACGCTTGATGCAAGTTCAAAGCACTATTCTCTACTCCTTTCGAATGACTTTTCACTTAAGTTTCCTCGTCCTTTTAATGCTGGCATTTCAGCTGCTCTTGAAAGCATCGGAAGCACGCAAGCTTTCTTGTCGGCCCCTTGAGATCTCCGAGTACAAGGACGTCTTTGGTACCGCTTCACAGTTGCAGTTGCGCTGTCAAAGAACACAAGACAAAGACTGACTTGCGAGCAAAGCATTTATGGAGTGATAGTGCCGCATGAGAAGTGAATGAACTAAACATGATACAACTGGTGTTGCGTAGACCTAATGACATAACAGGTATATGTGATGTCAATCTCATCAGTACTGAAGCTTGGAAGGCATTGATAATGTTTTTCAAGCTTCCGCGAGATACTCATGACCTTCAAAATCATTCCTTTATTTCCTGTTCTACCGCTCTAGATACTGTATATTGGTATGTTGGATGATGAAATTATGTTTCTTTTCACTGTGGAGCAGGCACTATACTCGTACAACAGGTATCATCATACATATATCCAGAAGGGAGAAGCGTTTAGGACGTGTTCCATAGGGAACTGAAAGTCGATCTAAGCCAAACCTACTTGACTTAACTTGCCCGACTTCGTCCAGTTTATTCAAGTTTCATTCGTTGACTCAATATTGATCACCTGCTGTGAGGCTTCTAAAACTCAATATTACTTTGTATAATAAAGATTTCAGTCCCTTCAACATCAGCGGGGCACTGCTAACACCTGCCACATGATTCAAAACGACGAAGCTAAAGATCCTGTCGACAGTTCCGGGCAAGTCAAGTGAGCTTGGCTTAGATCGATTTTCACGTCCCAATCGAACACGCTCTTATTATTTCAATGCACAATTTTTTAAACTCAGCGTTCACTATCAGGCATTCGCATAGGTGTCGAGCTCTACGCTACGGTGAGTCCCGCATCGACGCCGACTCATGTGAGATACACGTATGGTAGTATGTGCTGGGCTGGTATTGAAAGAAACATGATTTCAGAAGATGTAACCCTCTGCGGCCGAATGCATTCCGTAAGTTAGGCTTGTGACATTTGTGCTAATAAAATCCTTCGCCAAGTTACATCGCAACTGACAATGACACCGAAACTTTTGACCCTAAAACGTGCAAAAATTTCGATGTATATGTTACGCCCAATCTTTGAAATGGGCAATATGGCTACTCATTTCATGAAATGGGCAATGACATGTATGAGTTTAAAAAACTCGTTCTCAGACATTTGCACAATTTGTGAAATTGCTCAATTCATGAAATGTGCTTGCCCAATTCATGAAACTTTGAAAAATTTATAAATGATGTCTGTTATCATTCCTTTGATAATCCTGTGTTCACTATAATAGGCCAGAGATGTTAGAATTGATGGAGTTAGGCTTGACACACAGAAAAACACCAAAGGATTATAATTCCTTAGGTGTGGTACAGAGACAGTAGGTGTCAAACATAACCTCTGACTACTCTTGAGATGGAGAACTTGATAGAGATCTGTGCTACCTTGTGGTCTGCTGAGCATGAACAGAATGTTAGTTCTGTCCTTAAACGAGGTCAGAGGGGACAGACACTTCCACGAGAAGACTACCACATCTTGAAGAGTTTTCAGCTTGCTTCTCTGGGGGAGTGGACAAGGTTAACAAGAGCAATGGAAAGTAAAGGGCTACAAGACACTCTGTTGATGACATCATCCGTCAAGCCCTCACTGAAAATGGACATGGTGGTGAAAAGAATACCCACGAGAAAATCTATGACAAGTATGCAAACACCCCAAGATTCCTGGTTTCACAATACAAGCTACAGTGTGAGAGATGTGTAGAAAACAGCCGCAGACAGGAGACAACTGCTGGAGTAGTTGTCAGACCTCCCTCTGTGAGTGACATGAATAAGCGAGGGCAAGTTCATTTGGTTGATACGCAGACTATGAGGGATGGATGTTATCGGCAGGGAATTCACAGCCCAAGTCATCCATAAACTTGCTTCGCTGTGGCCTGAACTGGTGCTAGTTAATAGCCGGCCAAGAGATCCCCAGAGTCGAGGTTCTGTTGAAAGAAGCAGCGGTGACCAGAAACTCAAGCTGATGGCATGGATGCGAGACAACAACTACTCCCAGCGGAGCAATGGAGTTCGGATTGTTCAGTGAGCAATGAAAAGCAGCTATCATAAGCAATAAAGTTGTCTCCTTACCAAGCTCTTAGAGGCAATAAACCTCGTTGTGGCCCCCGATCACAATTACCAGAAGGGTTCCTCAACAGAATCTCTACTGCTGTTAATGAAGAACTAAAAAGACTTCTTAAAAGACTTCTACAAGACAAGTGATAATGGTGCTATATCTTCTTCAGACTCAAGAATCTCAAAACGAACCAACTGAAGAACACTTGGCTAACTTAGTACTAACTCCTGGACCCTCCTCGGCTGCCATAGACGACACCGAAAATCTAGATCAATCAAATTCCACAGACATAACTGGAAACCTAGAACAAAATCAATCAAATTCTACAGACAAAATTAGAAACCAAGAATAAGAATCTGATATTTCAACTGAGGAACTTCATCCCGCCAAGCCCGCCACCCATCCATACTCCTTAGATCAATTTGAAATAGTTGCGTCATCTACCCATTCCGATGTCAGAATTTTAGAATGCCTGTACATAGCGAAAAATAGGCCGGTTTTAAACACCGAGAAGACTGCGGTGACGCTGTACACGCGTTGATCCTTGTTTCTTGTCCTCTCCCTTTATTTTTACTTTTCTTCACTTCCTTCTTCCTCACCGTACTTTTTTTTTCTCTACATGAGACGTACCGTTAATCTTAGCAACCTTGGATGGCAATATCACAATTAAGTTTAATTTTGATACATGTACGGTATAATTTTTTTTTTCTCTTTTATCTTTTCAGACGCATTCATTGATAATGACTTTTAGTCGAAATCAGCTATTCTGAATGTATGTAATAGATGTTTTTTTTATCGCTACTCTTGTGTTTCTTTTATTCTAAACAATACTTAGTGGTGCTTTCTGTCGATTAACGTTTGCCACAAGCCGTGATAACGTACATGTTGCTCAATTTGTTGACGTGTTGACTTTTTAACTATAATAATTCCTCAGCACAGATTATGCCATATTATAAACCAAATACAAAAAAAATGCTCTATGAGTGAAAATCGTACAGCTGGCTTTAGCTTGGTGTAGTTGCACCATCTACTCGGCCGTCCCTGTGCCACTGCATGAACAGACGCTTGTTATTCTGAGCGCAAGTTCGGCAGCAGCTTTCCAGTCTGTGCGGGAAGTCGCAGTGACTTAACTCTTAAAAGCCCTCGTGGACTAATTGATCTGAATCGTTTACGTTTCAAATCATGCCATTTTTTCAGAAAAATGTGTTTTCTTTGGAAGCTGTAGGATTTTTGAAATTAGCGTTAGTGAAATATCGTTTTTAGCGGAAAGTAGTTAAAGCAATTCAACAAAACTTGAAAACCCGAACACTGATTTTATAAATAATATTAGACGGCCCGTGACCCGTTGGGTCGTCATTACGATCATCTTTGCTTCCGCTAAAAAGCAGGTGTTATTTAGCTGGGCATAGACCACCCGCTATTCAGCCGTCCACTCGTGCCGTACTGGTCGCCATCATCAGCTTCTTTGCTTCTCCAACCAATATTCAACACCCAGTCTGTAAACAAATTCAAATTGTATGTTACGTATTCCAGTTGTATTTTCCGTAGCAAATTTGAAATTATCGTGCCCCTTTTTGCAACCGAGGGGCTGGTTCCACGTGCGTATCACAGATACAATCGAATTAAAGAGCTAATCTATGGAAAGAGGCCTCAGCCCCCGAATTTCTTCCCGTCTAAAAGCGAAGAAGCTGTGTGCAAACAAGCGCGACACAAATAAATAAACAAGCAAAGTTTACAGACTCTTAGTATTATATAGATGCATATGTGTCCATATTTCTAACACACACCTTTACACGCATGTAGTTCCACTTCTATACCCATAAATGCATTATATAACTCACAGGTATCGAACCTGGGACTTTTGCTCAGCGCGGTGCGACCACAGAACCAAGGCTGAGAGAACTCAAAGGCAAGCTTGCAGCAAACGAAGTACTGCAGCCTGGCTCGCTCCACAACAGCGAGGATTTAACATGCGACACATACCGCTTTATATAAGAGCTCATAGTCAACTTGAAAGAATTATTTTCCGATGTACCACGGATTCTTAGTCCCACTCTCACTTGGATTTATTTTCCAGAAAGGCACCTCACAGTCTTACCATTTCTCGAGTCTGATAAATACTTTACGCAAATGTTCGATCCCATGGCCACCATCCTGTAGACGTATATATGGAGATGGATATTGATATGGTTATGAATGTGGATGAAAGAATCCAATTTTTGGTTATCTTAAGGGTAATACGTAGATGATTATCTTCTGAAACTCTATCCAAACTGGCAAATCTAAAGCCCACGACTAAAGCTCCAAACAAATTAATGCTAAACTGATCAGAAGATATCGGTTTCAGTGTACAGTTATTTGAAAACAACCGCATTCTGCTTGTCATTTCTAATCGTCTTTCATTTTTAGTGCCCATTAACTCTTTGCTTCTGAACTGGCGTCCTTTAATTTAGGAACATCTTGTAGCCTCTGCAACCCGATGTAATTCATAATAGTTCGCCTCTTGGGACCGTTTCATCTCCCTTATTCATTTCTCGCTCAGAGTTGAAACTCCAGGGACTCAAAGTTCTTGTCGCATGAGTTACCTGCTTCTCATTTTTAAAGCTGGAAGTGGTGGTCGGTTGAATAGTTAACATCAAGTGATTAAGTGTTGCATACTTCCAGTGAGTTCGCCAGTTGTTCATCCATAAAATGTATCCGACCTTCAAAATGACAAAGCATGCTCATTATCACCCAGTTGTTGTTTATGTTCATCATCCAGATGTGATTTGGCTTCGGAAGGTTCATTTCACTTGTCAGCTTTAAGTTCTGTTTATAATATCGCAGGAGATGAGAAAGAATCCATGACAAAAACCTGTCGGGATTATTCACCGTGGATTATACCTTTTTTCTTAATGGCACCCATGAACTCTTTTAATCATAATGCAAAGTAAACAGAAAAACGTAAAAGAAATAGATCAATATAAGTTCATAAGGTTTTTATTTAATTTTAATACCAAATTTTCCATGCAATCTTCTCTATTTCAACTCATATTCACAGCCTTTAATTTCCCTAATTATATTGCCTCCGCTTGGATGCGCTGAAAGTTTACGACACTTCAAATCTTTTTATATTTTTGCAAAATCAAGTTCAAATATCCGTCGCTAATCGAAAGGCTTCCCGATCTCTCTTTACAGGGAAAAAACACTCATTACGGGGGCAGGATATTAATGAGGCTTCTTTTTTCTGGGCTGCGAGTGAACTTTTTGTCCGCCTACAGTGGCCGTCAAATCGATGTCGTTCTTTTAAGTGAACAAATTTCATCCGATTACGCTAAATGAAGATATGATGAAATGAAGAGTCCGCACTTGAAGTGTTCTCTTTTTGCAACGAGTTTTTTTATTTTTTTGTGCAGCGCTGGCGATGAGGAAGAGTTTTCTTTTGATACCGAGCAATACCCTGCAGCGCGATGGCTCAAACACACAAGGATTTGTCTTACTCGGCATACAACTAAAGTTGATACGATAATATCCGCCTCACTATCAACCTCCGCTTTTACATGTTAGTAGCAATCGGTAACGCGAAACACGTTTGCTCTAACATCGTACCTATCGTTGCTCCCTGCCGACGGTTTTTTGTCCTGTCATTACTGACTACTCTAGTCGCGACAACGGGTTTAATACGGTCACTAGACACTACCACCTGCCGGTGTGTAACTTTGCAGGGCCACAGTATCCATTCGCATGCACAACTTGATGAGACGATGTGCAACTCGCTCGCAAGTCATTCATGCTACCGTATCTATGCTACCGACTTTAATTGTGTATCGGAACAACGTGCAAGTTGCACATCCTCTTATCCAGTTGTGCGAGGCAACACATGGACACGCACTGCTAGTCAAAGTGTCTGACGAGGTGTTACACTATATGGAAAAATTGTTTCGAATGACACTTGAAGAGTAAACACATCAATTAGTTAATATAGCTCGATTTTTGAGAATATTGGAAATTTATGTTTAAAATTAATATGCATTTGTTTTACTTCATATTTTAATAATTTTCACTTGAGCCAAAAGTGTTTGTTTGGAAATTGTACTATTATGAAAATTAATAAAATATTATAAAACTAGTGTCCCGAGCCGTCATTGTAAATGACGGCATATTGGGTTATTAATGACTGGTGCACGTGTGCGATAAATGACGGCAGTAAGTTAGCCCTT
>LQNS02277275.1:12707262-12723360 GCA_001587735.2 Parhyale hawaiensis | reverse complement strand
GACCGATTTTGACCGGGCTGGTCCCCTTAACATCTGCTTTTAACACCACATTTAAGTTCCAAAACGAATGCATTGTTAGTTGTTACGAGTGTTGCGACTTGCATTTATCAAGAACTCTTTTGAGTATCGTAGTACACTCCTATTTATTTGGATGGTTACAAGCTTATTAAAGAGCTCCTTTCAACAGACTGTAAAGCTAATATCAATAGTGACAAGCGTTAAGTTTTACGTCCGCTTACATTTTCTTCTGTAGGCGGCAACGCTAACGCTCTCTGTAGTTAGTCACGAGCGTTAAATCCTGCATCGATCAAGAACTCCTTTGTGCACGCTTGAACACTAATGCTAATAGCTACGAGCGTAAAGTCTCGTGTCAGTCCAGAGCCCCCAGCGAACCCTCCGTTTAGAAAACTGCCTGCGCTGCTCCTGTGTTGCATCCAAGGCAATGCTACAACTCATTAGTGCTAACTTGGACGTAACTTTATCAGGGATGTCTCGGTTTCTTTTGCTGCGTGGCTGAGGTGCGCTGATGACATTGCATCTTCTTCAGCCTGCTGACTTCAGAGAATTGCGCTTTTCGAGCCAAATGCGGGCGTTTGCTTCTTGGACAAGAATGACTAGAATTCCTGGCACAAGTGAATTGAAAGAACAGCAACATGATATCGATATATTTATTGCATTATTATTCGTATACATAACACTACAGCATTCTGAAAGCGCATGCCTCCGAAAATCAAGGAAATTTCGACGACAAATTCAAATTGGTTCTGATGCCAGATTTTTCATTTTATCATCACACAAATGTGATCGTTTATGCCTTTTAACAGTTCAAACAATTCCTGCAGATTTCATAAAGATCGCTAGATCGTGTTTTTGAGTTATAGGTACTATAGAGAAAAAAGGGCAGACGAACAAACGGTTCGATGGATATTCATCAAAAGTTAATCCTCTGTTCCTTGTAACATACATAACAATCCCGGTACATTTTGTAAAACCCGTCCATAACTTTTTGTGTTATCTTGGCGATAGAGTGAAAAAGAGACAAACTTGACAAAACATAGCCTCTAAATAAGAGAGACGGTTGATAAAAATGGCAATTGGGTAAAACTTTATAAGCTTTAAAGCCACCTAGCTATTAAAATTGTGTTTCTGAAAATTGTACTGAAATTATTTATTAGACATTGACGACGATAACGTCATTGTTGAAGTTATATGCAGGTACCTAAAAAGAATTTATTTTCAACTTAAAACACCAGTCAGGAGCATAAGATGGGCCATAGGCCAAATATAGGATTTGGTTAGTTAGGTTCGCTTGTCCTATAGTATGAGGAGCAGCTACCCAGGACCCTGTAGGTTACCATAGCCTTAGCTAGGCCTTCGAAACGTCTTTCTTGATGTCCACATTTCTTACTTCTGCTTATATACTCCTACAACTGTTACCTTCCATCGCTCTTTTTCTTCTTTCCTGACTTGTTCCCATGCATGTCGATGCTGTGTGGGAACACCCCGTGCATGAGTTTCACGTGTCTATTGACATCCTGTATACCCCTTCGTTATCCCTCAGTGATATCGTGTTTTTTCGTGGAAACGGATGCTAAACTACTGAATGTAATGAAAGTAAACTCCAAAAACCTACTTAGGGGTTTCATCGATTAAATGCTGCTAGACCTCCGGTACTCTGATTCGACAATCTTCCCGGAGCATGTCCTGAGTGACGTTATCCAACCGTTACAGTTTTCTTTCAAACGCAATAAAAATAAATTAATTTTTTTTAAGAATTACATTTTATCAATGTGAAAGAAAGTTAATAAATTTCATTGTTGCATCTCCATAAATAGATACATTTGCAAACATATGCATTGATTAAATAATTTAAATTACACTAGCAAAAACCTAAAGGATAAAATACATTATAAACTGGAGAAGCTCTCCGAGTGCGCAAGCTTCGCCAATCGAGGCAATATTAACGAATAATTCAAATTTGTGCTGAAAACAAAATTTCCTTTTCGACGTCACCAAAATTTGGTATTTGTGCCCCTTGACATTCCTAAAGCCATGTGCAGAAGAGTGACTTCTTGGCTGATTTCGACCAGACAAAACTGTCGGATCGTCAAGCTTGGCAAGACATTTCAATGCACTCGTAGCGGGGGAAATGTTCTTGTAGATGCAGTGTCCTAGGGTAAAGATTTTGGAAGCAGCATGAAAAGGAAATTCTAGGTAGGTATTAATTTATAAAATTTCATTGCTTGTTTACAAGCCGATTTTTATTTACCGCGCATAGTACTCAGCAGCTGAATGTTTTGTACTATCTTGTAGTTTGTAGATCAAATTTCGAGATGTACGTTTCCTGCGGCTATCATCGTTGTTAAATGGAGAGAAATGCATTATATACTTTTGACCTTGCAATTACAATCGCCACCGTTTAACGTAAACTTTTAATAAAAACGTAAGCGTTACGTACCATAGTAGTGGATAGATAATAAGGAAAACTGGACCGCAAGTTACTTTAAATTGCTCGAAAGCTACGAAGAAGATTGGCCTAGACGCATCTGCTGAACTCGCTCTTCAGGTAACTTTTTCGCTGAGTCTGGTAATTATTTGTTCCTGAAATGGTACTCTGAGCAATTTTTCTTCTTGTCTGCATTGGGCTTAACAGTTTCTATAATCTTGTCGAAGATCCGGCCGTGACTTTTTGAGTTATGTTCTGACAAACACTGGGACAAACATATAATCGAAGACACAGATGAACGAACCGATCATCACCTAAGTTAGAAAAAAAAAACCGACAACCAAGCAAATGGTTGAACGCATCTTTACCAAAATTTAATCATTTGTCAATCCTAACATACCAAACATTGCTAACAGTCCCTGTAAATGTATGAATATCCGTTCATCACTTTTTGAGTTATCTTGGTGGTAGACAACCCCCGAAAAACATAACTTCCTTGACGGCGGTAAAAAATCGTAAGTAGAAGATACAATATTATTTCTGGTGAACTTATTATAATCTAATTTTATTTCTTGGTGTTGAGTTTAGCTGCTTCTGTATGAGCTCATCAATCCATTAATTACTGAATCAAAAGTTTATTAGCTGTGTCGGTCTTTTTTTTCATTGGCTTCTCAAAATCTTCACAAATTTTGCCAGCTTCTCTTGAGAAAATTGGTGTCACAAGTCAATGGTTTCCTTTAGCTTGCAGAAATCTCATCTTTATTTTGATCACTGCGCATAGTTGTGTCTTCTGTAAAATTATGCTGAATATGTTCAATCGCTGCATGATGCTCACCGTCTCCAACTTAATCCTGGAACCGCACCCAAGGGTCCCCAGTGCCTTCTCCGCAGGGGATGTAGCATCTAGCCGCAGCTCCTGCTGAGGTTAGTTTTATAGTTAGGTAGGTTCGCTATATTTCCTATCTGTCCCGCGAGGTGGGCCGCCGATCGAGGTGACCGACTTTTTCTACGGGGCTCTTACCTTTGCCCGTGCGGAGGGCCACAAAAGGGACCGACCGCACGGGTGCTTCATTCTTCTGTCTTCTTCTCTTTTCGTCCTTCATCTCTTGCCACCTGAGCACAATGTTGTGGTTCCGGCTGTAAGCCGAGTAAATCATCTTAGATCGTTATTGATTGTCTTAGTTTCAGAAATAGCGGGACAATACCAATGCAATAATAATAACCGTGGACCACAATCGGGAGGTATGTAAGCGATAATTTTCGAAGAATTTGCTTCAAATCCAGGAGCGCCTCTTCTTTTCAGTTCATTTGCATTGCAGTATAAAATATTTTGACGTCGTCATGCTGTATTTTCCAGTCGTGCATTAACTAACTATGTTTCTGCTGCCCATTTCTTCCACATGGTATAAATACGTAGAAGTAGCCCCATCGCTTGACCAGTTTACGACTCTTCTGTCTTTCAATTTACCAACGAGTTTCCCAGCTAAATCTTTCCTGTCACTCTTGGTTCTGCCGCCGTTTGGGGTGTTCATTTCTAGATCACTGGAAACAATTTGACCTCGGAACATTCTTCAGCCCGCAAAACGTGTCATTACGGCAATGTGTAAGTTTATGACTACACGTAACCCTACTGATGCTAAAAAAAAGCAAAAAGTAAAAGCACACAAGGGAAGGGAGAATACTACATGTGTGCATGACTTTTGTGTATCAATAAACACAAAGAAAACTTATACCCAAAATGACTGTGGAAAAACTGCACAATATACATCTCTAAACGAATGATGCAATACTGCTAATTATATGCAAGGTTTCTTGGGATTAAGCTTCTCAGATCAAGCATGCTGCATTACAAAGTATATAATGTAAGCGCTAACACCTGCGATCATCACAGCATGACAAGAATATTTAAAAATTAAATTCAAGGAGAAGAATGAGGTGAGTTAAACAACTTCACTCTAAGTAAGCTGACTGGTACACAACAATTAAACGATGTATAAAAAACGAACAAACAATATCAGATTATGAAGATGAATCTGCTCCCTCTGTTTCTCCCTTCATGAAGCTCTGAACATAGTTCCACTAGCTAGCAAACAAAACGAACAGCCCTAACTCGTAACTGTGTCTTCCACGTGATGACAATATTAATTTAACCTACAAGCAAACTTGTTTGCATGCGAAGCATCACCTTAGATCCCTATCTCTGTCCACTCATCATCCGCTAGCACAAGGAAACTTTGCTTCAGTGTAACTGCAGAGCCCTCGTATCGAATAACTGCGCATTTGAGGTATGTGTTATGCAGGGGCCACAATCTGATTAACAACTACGAAACAATGAAATCCAAATTTGTAAATAGAACTGATGAGATTACTGATTGGTCAGGGTTCGGGATAAGATCATAATGTCGGGCTTCATGCCAAACCAGGAAGTTGGTGTCATATTCTCACGTAATGTTTGCAGAGTCCTGTCAGTCGACAAAGAAAACTAACGTCTTCAGGCTTCTTCACATGTACCCCCGGTGTCTTCTTCGGGTTGTCATGCGAGAAAAGTGTCTGCAAGGATCGAGCTTGCTGCCTCGCTGCTGCCGCAGTACATTGCAAGCTTCCTCCTGCAAAAAATTACTAATGCACATCTGCAGCACAACAATAGGTAGACTACACTATGTATACATAACAGCCCTCTCGAAATCCCCGTTGCAGCAGACGACCGATGGATGGAACTGTAGTAAGACATTTTCTAATAGAAAAACACGCGAAAGCGCAGGCCAATCGCTAACAAAAATTGAAATTGGCCCTGAATATTTCTTTTTTATCATCGTAAAAATTTAATCAACTGTTCCCTGTGATATTCCTTGTAGCTCCTGTAAATTTCACGAAGATCCACCCAAAACTTTTTGAATTATGTTCTGTCCAGCAGAAGGGCAAACAGAGATATAGGCCTAAACGGACAAGCAGATCGTCATCAAAATTTGATTATTTTTCCTTCGTAGCATTCGTAATAGTTCCTGCACGTTTCTTGAAGATTCACTTTATTTTATATATTGTTTTTAATTATATTACCAAGAAAAAATAGACAGGCAAACAGGCTGCTGAACGGTTCCTCCTGACACACCTAACAGTCCCTCTAAAGGCTTCCCGGTGTTACAAGATGCTTCATTTGGGTTGTATTACATGTCCGTGGGAGCTCAAGCGTAAAGTTTTAATAATAATAATAATAAAAATAACAGAACAGATAAGGACCTCTCTCACCCAGGGACTGTAACAAGTGCCTTTTTCGTAGATTCTGAAGCTGGCCGCAGTTCTTGCTAACGAAGTTAGTTTGTAGAGTAAGTTACAACTTTTAATTAAGTCTGCTTCCCTTTCTACTCCTCGAGGTGGGCTGCCAAGCGGTGGTAAGCGACACATCTCGTGGGACTCATACCTGCTCGCGTGTAGGCCACGGATGGGATCCACCTCACGGGTGTGTCTTTCTATTGTCTTCTCTTTTGTTTTATTTTTTCGCATCCTCGCCCTGTGTTATGGCTGAGCGAATAACCGCCCTGTGAGGTTGGAGTACATGCCAGTTGTAGCGCGCTAGCCACTTTACACCAATAGAACTCATCTGATTTCGCCTAAAACATGAGATCATCCTGAAAAAATACCACGATAAAATTCACAAAGAATTCGGCGCGATGCAACTTAGTATTCCTGCGCTGGTAATCTTTGTACTGCTACTTTCATTAAGGCCTCGGCCCCACCGGCGAGGGTACAGCAGTCTGCTGTCCCCGCCGCCGTAACGTGGATTCCTTGCGACAAGTGCATTGCTGCAACATGACTCCCGGACGCGTTATTTTGACGAACGTGGACTCTCCCTACAAGGTGCCGATCTTCGCCAATAGTTAAGAGTCTTAAAGACAAGCTAAGGTTATTGGAGTAGAGGGAGGCAAGTAGTAACCGCTTCAGTAAAATTTGGTTCATAAAAGCACGGTACTTAGATTTTTATAATTTCTTGATAGAAGTTAATCATTCAGCGAGTTTTCGTTCATTGCTTTCTTTAATAAATTTGGCACAAAAAAAAATCGAGAGTAACGGAAGCGATTGTCATCAAATTTCATCATGTGAAAAATCAACACGAGACCTAGCTTTGTGCAACTTTTGAATTCTGTCGTAGGTGTTAGCATAGCTCCGATTACCATTCAACGTGTGAAACTTTCGGGTTGCGAAGTAAAACTGAATTTTTGGAATAGTCGACTTTGTGTTAGCACCTGAACATCAGGTGAAGCTAACGCATGTAACTGAGTTTCGCACAAGTCAAATCAATTACGTTTAGCTAACTTGTTTTTTGCGAGCATATCACCTTCACATAGCAGTATGATCAAAACTGTACGCCATGCAGCACAGCAAGAACTAAAGTTGCAGAAACGGGTGTGCCAATCCAACAGAACTAACAACTTCAATATACCTTGTACTTCGAAAAGCATTAGTTAAATATGTGGATAGAGCATCCGGAACGCTACTTATGCGTCATAAATTTCATTGTACTAAGTCTTACCTGCATATCCCCCAACCAATCCAATATTTGCGCCATGTGTCGTTCCAAGTCTTTCATTGCAAGCGTCTCGAGCTCGTCGTTGCTGATGCCCGCAAGTGCGTTCTGAAGTCTCTTCTTTCTGGCTTCTCGTGGGAGCTTTGTGCCAAACACTGTTGTGTCTGTGTGATACATGGCTTTCTTTTGTTCAACTTCAGTTTGTATGTTTCGAAATCAACTTGAACGTAGCCAAGTAAATTAAAACATATCGCTTGAAGATCTAAGCAAGTAGTCATCTTATTCATCTTCATTTTCAGTTTGTTGATGCATTTCAACTTTTCTTCTGCCACGACCGCGTTATCGTTTTTGAAGCTATCAACGAGAATAATCGAGTGCCCAAGATGGTCTTCAGCAAAGCACTTCATGCAAACCAAACTGCTGCATTTGCAGCACCAGCAATCGGCTCCCTGTTTGTGTTTTGGGCAGATGCATTGATTACTGAGGGTACTGCTTTCATCATCAGATGGCATGAGCATATAATTCACAGGCAACTTGTCCACTGGAGCCTCGTACTCCAGTGGAGTCAATCAAAACTCAGCCAGCACGCCGGCTTTCCCAATTGTAATTGGTGTCTGGAAAAGATGTGTTTAGAAGCACGTGCGTAGAAAGCAGGAGCAACATTTATCATGTAGATATCATCCCTGGATCGTCCGCACATATGCGTATAGGAGCATTACATTTAGCTTTTGCAATTAAGTAGCTACGCCTTAGGCTACTTACAGCTTGGACTTGCGCTTATAAGTTTTGTACATAAGATGTAAATAACTTATAATTTTTTGTATATGAGATATGAATAAATAAGAAGGTCTTGGCATCGTTCCTTCACCACTCTGTACTATAGCCTGATCTCATTATTGCGCATCGAAGTTTAAGATCACAACTGAGTACTTGGACGAATTCATGAAGAACTCACGCACACCAACCTAAAACATACCATTATGGCTGTTCAAAGAAGAGTATTGTGAAAGTATTTTGAAAACGTTTGTAACAGTGTGGCAAAATGTAAAGCCTGTAACCCAAACTGTTCCCGTAAAGGTATATGAACAACATCATGACGTAACTGCTTTAAATCTATGCATCTTAATGAGTATAAGCAGTTTGGAGAAATAGAATGCAGTTCTGTAAGGAAAAAAATACTCGGCAGTCACAGGTGGCGACAAGTAAGGAGTAAGCAAAACAGCAGGCATTAGTGACCTAATCTGAGAAAAGTAAATCATGAGATAGAACTAATGATCGAACGAAATTAGTGGATGCTAAAATTGCTGAAACGATAGTGCTAGACGACTAGCTCTTTAGTCATGTGAAAGACAGTGAATTTGAAAGTCTTATTACGGCAGCGTATCCACGATTGGAATCTAAAAACAATAAGTTTTATGCAAACAAGACCTATATGAAAGCATTACCCCCATCAATTGAAGAAAATACGTTGTCAATAAGCTTTAACTTTATTGAATATAACTATAATCGAAATTGTCCATCATCGTCACAGACACGTAGTCTTACAACACGTCAATGTGTCTCTTTTATCTCTGTCGTGTCATTCAATTGATTGCCAGTTTCAGAGACAGCACTTTTTACTGAGTGCAGAACCTTAGACAGAGCGCCAAAACACAATTTTATCAAATACACCGAGAAGGTTGTTACAATAAATACATTAATCATAGCTTGATTAAGTTACACAGAAAGCGAGTGAACGTATCAGTACGCGCTACACTGCATTACGGCTCCTTGTTTGGTCTCTACTTGGTGAGAGTATGCGCTGCCTTCGGCTATACATTAGGGTGGAGCGAAAAAGTGGGGTTTGCAATTTTTTATGAAACAGGACTTCCAATACTAATATTAAGTTGCCAAAGTGTCTCAAAACAACAATGTTAAAAATGTCAGATGTATAGGTGAATATTATGAGGTGGCGCACGAATATTGAATTTTGTAAAATTTTGAAGATTGATATGCCTGTACATAAATTATAAACTTTGAAGCTACATCCAATATCACAATTATTGTAATAAAACATAATATCAATAACATACTCAAGTGTGCAAGGTTTCAGCTGGCGGAAAGCTAATAACAATTTTTATACTGTTGAACAAATTTTATAAATATTTGATTACTGTAAGAGAACTTATAGCATGTTCTTTAGTTTAGTGCAATTGATAAAAATCATATAATAAACTTTAGACGAAGTGTAAATGAATGTTTTGACCATCCAGCATTTCGTTTTATTCCAAATTTAATTGAAAATACACAAAATTAAGAAATTTCAACAGCCTAGCTCCACCTCAAGATGCTAGATTAAAAAAAAAATACTTTTAAAGCCATCAATCCTGCATAAAATGGCAACAAAATCACACTATTGGAAAAAGCAATTCGAAACTTTGTGTTTTCGCTCCACCCTACTATACATAGTAGACAGTCTGTATCCAGGGCCATTACAAAACACGTTTACCATCGAATTAACTGATTTTTCTATCATGCTTTGGAGACTGATAGCGCATTTCCATGTTCTACTTCTCAAGCAGTCAGTATACTTATGAATAAATATCACACTTGCAACATATGACCTCGGTACATTCATAACGAGGCGAAAGATGCTATTATTAGCCCCACGTAGGCGCCCAATGGTCTTCTGCTTAAAGTTCGATGAAAGTGGGTTACGGTACATAGGGTAGCAATAGCTACGAAACAACTGACACATGACCTCTTCAGAACAGTGACCAAACTTTCTCCCTAGCATGTTGCCCACCGCGTGGAGCTTCCACATTTCCTTCTCTATATCCTGGTTATCACAAAAATCATTAGTAATGTTGTGGGCCAGATAAGAGGAATTGTTCACATAAGTATGTTCTACACCATTGAGATACGTGACTTTATCGGCGGGCAGGTTTGTTTTTGGTTTCTCAGGTTTAATGCACATGCAGACAGTTGTGACAATATTATATTCAATACAAACTTTGCTAGCTTCGTTCTCATTTACGTGAAACGTTTCTGAAAATACTGGATAAAAAAGGAAAATTGTTCCAGATTATTCACTCTGTGATGAGAGATGCAGGTGTCGTTATTAAAAAAGCTTTGTCTGTCAGAACTGAATAATCTTCACTGCTTTGCTCATCAACTGCAACTAGTAGTCAGAGCTAGAGTTATGACCCCTAAAAAAGTGTAAGGGATTTGCTCTGGAAATGTGGAACCATTGCAACACATTTGAACCATTCAGCAGCTCCTCAAGGAGCTTTAAAAAAAACAAGAATGGCTATATGTGCTGGTATTTAGTCTTGTTCAAGACGTTGCAACACGCTGGAACAGCAGCGTGCATATGTAAGACAGAATCATTGAAATGATAGAGACTCTACGTTTGTCCGCTGCCAGGAATAGCAAAGTAAATCTACTTACTGCATCAGATGATGTCCTATTGAAGAACTGTATTGCTTTCTTCAAGCCTTTTGATAAGGTAACCACGAGCATAAGCGCTGCCTCATTTTGCGTCTCAGAGACTATGCCTCTCATTTCCACACTGAAAGTCATGCTTGAGGGCGAACGCATGTAGATCGACGCAAGTGGATACGGATCAAGGCAAGGAATTCCTTACCAGTATCGAGGACGGCCGGACTGAACAAGATCAGGATGTTAAGGCCAGGCCTGAAAGCTGAACTTTCTTCAGAAATGAATGTAAGGTTTGATAAACACAGCAAAACGATCTGTACGTCATCGGAACTCATCTAAAGGGGAGATTTTTGGTACCCCATGCTCTTCAAAAGTGTAATACAATTAGTAGCGTATGTAAGATGAAATATATAAATTAGGACGGAGAAATATTGTTGAACATCCAACAAACCAAAGAAAAATATTGGAGACAAATGAACTTGGTAGCACCAGAACCAAACGCAGACACAATGAGTGTCTTACGAACTTCATATAGCGATACTGAAGAACTTTGCGGAGCACATATTTCTGAGGAAACTACCTCAGTGATTGACAAATGTCAAAGAATAAAATACATGCAGATGTCATACGATCTTAACCTTCGGGGGCGCACGAATACTCAGTCGTGCCGTTCCCTTTCTACACTTGCTCGGACATACTTTGGATGTCCCTTCAACTCTGTGGCCAGCGAGGGCCTATTTAGTGGAACTGGCATCAGTCATCATAAGAAGAGATCCAGGTTAGCTGTTGAGCGAGCACAGGAACTCTTGTTTTGAAAGCAAAACTTACCAATAACTGCTACAAGTACCTATTGTAAGGGAGTAGCAGCGTTTTCCGATTTGGGTGGTTGTTTGGGAAAAAGGTTGGTGGGGTGCATCAGGGTATGGTCTTCGTCCCGCATCATGGTATAACACAGATGATGAAATCAATAGTATTTTTTAATTTAAGCGAGTTTCGTCGTCATTTTTATCTCACAATTTCATTTCAAACTCACTGACTGACTGAACTACTTCATTCATTAGTTAGGTCCATTGAAAAAATTATTCCTTCCTACATTATAACTATTTTTAGTCAATATCTGTGACTGAAAGTTATTTTTCATAGCTCTATATATAAAAAAGACAAGACAGCCGCATCCGCGGATATTGAATTTGAGTGCTCGCATCTGCATCCGAATCATCTCTAAGACAGACGTCTTCATTGACGTCATCATACGTAGCGATGAGCCGACGACTACCATTAAGAAACTTGTTTGGAGTATGAGATACAGGTCCGTGGCCGCCTGTATTTGTTGCTAAGTGGAGACGCTGGGAACCCTCGTTAGTTCCGCTGGTGCTCCTAGCTGATTCAGTGGTCGAAGACGACATACTAAATCCGCTCGTGTTCCCAGCAGATTGGGGGTGAGGAGAAGACATACTAAATCCGCTCGTGTTCCCAGCAGATTGGGGGTGCGGAGAAGACATACTAAATCCGCTTGCGTTCCCAGCAGATTGGGGGTGCGGAGAAGACATACTAAATCCGCTCATGTTCCCAGCAGATTGGAGGTTCGGAGAAGACATACTAAATCCGCTCGTGTTCCCAGCTCGTTGAGGGTTTGGAGAAGACATACTTAATCCGCTTGTGCACCCAGCTGATTGGAGATTCGAAGAAGAAGACATACTAGATTCGCTCGTGTTCCCAGCAGATTGGGGGTTCGGAGAAGACATACTAGATCCGCTCGTGTTCCCAACTAATTTGGGGTTCGGAGAACACATACTTAATCCGCTCGTGCTCCCAGCTGATTGGGAGCTCGGAGGAGACGCACTAAGTCCGGTTGTGCTCCCAACTAATTGGAGGTTCGAGGAAGACATACTAGATCGGCTTGTGCTCCCAGTTGATTGGGAGATCGGAAAAGGCATACTAGATGCACTCGATTTCCCCGCAGATTGGGACTTCGGAGAAAACCTACTAAATCCGCTTGTGCCTCCAAATATCTTGAGGCTCGGGATAGAAGAGCTACAGCTGTCTCCGCTCGCAGCAGATTCGGGGGCCTGTATAGTGCTGAAATTTGCTCCAGGTGAACCTGGATCGTCGACGGCACGAACACCAGTCCTGGAGTCTGTCTTTCTGTCCCGCACATCAATCGCAAACTGAAACAGAAGATATTATTGTACTCAGCATAAAGCTACAGAAGTTCGAATTACTTCACAAGAAGAAGCATCTCAACTTTATTGCAAACATACCATGTCCTGGAGCCTCGAACTATGTGTGATGATATGCTGAAAATTCTGAATGAAAAGAGCGTGAAGTTTTCTTACAGCCACCGTGAAAATCTTCCGTTATTTAAGCACTAAACATTGAGAGACAGTAGAGGAAAATCGTTAATGTCCTAGCAAACACAATTATTGTGTACCATAAATGTTCCGAATGTTTTCTGTACGTAGAAGTTAGAATAAAATGGACAAAGGCATGCCTGACTAGTGATTGAAGTGAAATTCGAAGATTAATGATTTCTTAAACAAAACTCTATAACAATAAGGTAGTTACTTTAGAATTCGAAGTTTCTGAATCGAAATTCACCCAACAAACTAACACTCGATGCGACAGCATCAATTTTGAAACTTAAAGCGCCTTAAAAATGAACGGGTTAAGCCGTATTGTAGATTGAGAAAGCGCAAAGATATGACACACATTTACTGTACCTTTCCTTACCGTGATGTCTCGATGATTCTTTGGACGAGGTCCAAGTGGCATTACTCACACCACCCGTCGTGTGCAGAGGTCATGCTGCAGTCTAACCAACGAGAGGGCTAGCAGCGAGTTATCCCCGCATTGCACGTAGCCGTTTACAGCTGATTTATATGTTTGGAACTTTCAGTGAGTACTCGCCCAACAGGTTTTCAAACTTCTCAGTTTCAGTACCGGTGGCGATTCGAATGTGGCGTGCATTTTATATATATTGCACGATCTCACCTTCTGGACAGTAAAGCTATTAGAATACTTTGTTGCTATTGCCTCACCACCATTGTTGATCGGAATTCGGACTTCACAAATGCGACCAATACGCCCAGTTGGAAATAATGGTTGTGAATATCGTAGAACATAGTGGTGTATGAGAGATTAAGGTCGATTTTGGATGATGAAACAATATGGTAGATATGTCACCAAATATTGGTGATGGCAATATTGTTTGTTTAAAGTTTGTCTGGAAACGAAGGTCGATGATAGTACGTGGATGTTTGAAGACTATATTATGGTAGAGCATAGACACATGCAGCTCAAGCTGAGTCACGTAAATTAAGAATATAAGACAAATTATCTTTTCATTGTAAGTTCCAATTTGATGATCGTTTAATTTGCTCATTGCTTTGTTTCTGCATTTGTAGCTACATAAGCAAACAATTTTTGGAATTGCGCAATGTACTTCTGTTTACTTCATTTATGCATACATTGTGAAGTTAAGTTGTCTCTTTATACTGTATCATTTAAAGATTCCGTGAGTGGTGGTCAAATGATTTTTTAGAGAAAACGTACTGTGATGTTATTCATTATATGTTACGGTTACCTAGAAAGGAACATTATAATAATAAAATGATGTTTAATACAATGAAGTCTATTTCCACTGCTTCGTTACGAACAATCTCGTTTGAAAGTTACCGGTACCTACTTTTGGACAAAACACTGTTAGCCCTTCCAATGAATGACTACTATAATGAAATTTGACATAAACTTAAAAGGTTTTCCAGTTCAATAACAAACGTAATATTTTTGGTTTATAAACCGGTTCCAGCAAATTTATACAATAAATATTGCAATTAAAGAGTCTTTTATTGACATTTGCTTTAAGAAGCTGTGAAGTTTGGGCTATACCACTAAGAACAACTATAACCAGCTAATGAATCATTAGCTGATTATAGTTGTTCTTTCGTTTCTTGTGGTATATGTTGATACGATTAAGGGTGAATTTCTTCCCATAACCATGGTAGGTTATCAACAGATTTCCGCACGTACGATCATGAGTGGAATTCCTCCTATTATTTGGGTAGGAATATGCATGGATTGTCATGGATTATAATATGGCTAGAATTCCCAACATAATCGATCGAAATAATATTGTATGACTATAAGTTTGAATGCGAAACATCTAAAAATTCATATTATAGTGCAAAAATTGTGTACATTTTCAGTTTTTCTTTCCTGTCGCTGAATTGTAAAAACAGTGCATGGTATATATGGACGCTAACCGCCTTGGTGTTATTTTCATCAATTATTTCATGATTTTATTAACGTTCCACCATATAAGCATAGTTACCCATCATCATCATTTGCTTGTAGTATCCCTTGTTAAACAGTATTGAAATCCTTGATCAGATATTGCCATTTATTTCTATGTTCATTCAGTTTATATCTGTAAAGCTTCATCAAGAAGTTATTCCCATTAGCTTTATGTAACAGGATGTCAAGTTTTATGATATATTTTGTCTTACGTACCCCTACAATGGGTACGGCCAAAATTCATCAATCGATTTTTGGCTTCCTCTATACTGTGTAGTATGGTTCCATTACGGCTTAGAGTTTAAGAAGTTGTGTATAAACGTGCGTTAACTGCACAGACTGGTTCAAGCTCCAGCTCTAGCATCGTACTGAAGTTAAGTGCCTTTGACCATTCTGGGCTGCCGGCCTAACACGCACGAATGAATTAAACTTTTTTATATGCAACTAATCATCAGCAAACAAAGCAGGCATCCAGGGCATAGTATTGTTGTAGATCGCAGCCTATCTCCTATTTGTAACTCGTATTTGTATTGAACGGTATGACGTGACCGCACCTTGGGATGACGTGGCCTACCGCTGCTGAGGTCTGATGCTGCGGGTGCCCTGTGTTCTTGCATGAATAGTGCTGGTGGTGCTGCGCGGGGATAATTAGTGATATGTTTATAGCTTTAAGAGTACCGATTTTTACAGTATCCTATACGGGGCAGACCAGACTATTCTTCAGTTACGAATTAGCCGTCCACATTTATCGTAGTGTGACTCTTGCTGTAAGGTACTGTACTCTTCTGTTCATATCTACTCCTACTGGTTATTCTGCTTAGCTTCTGTATATTCGAATGGCTGTGCTTAATTGCGTTGATCCGAGAGGGGGTCGCATGGGCACATACAGTTTTTGGTTCCCATCTGCACGGGATGGGTTTGGGCCGTAGGTTCTGGCTAGCTAGGTTCGGCCGTCCTATGTATGCTCTAGCGAGCAGCGACACCAGGTGGATCGTGTTGGTTGCCTTTGCTGTTAGCTAGGATTTTGAGTCGGCAGCCTTGTCTTGCCCAGTTTGCTGCCTCCCATTTTTATTCTTCTACTGTTGATGCTTGGCTTGGTTCTTCCTCTTCTTGCCCGCCTTGCTGTGCTGAAAGAGTTTTGATCCAGTGTAGGAACACCCTCGTGAATGGGTCCCACGTGGCTGCGGACATGCTATATATTCCTACTTTTTCTTACGTGACTAGTGGACCCGTGCGTGAAAAATTCACGCAATAACCTATACGTTTGCCTAATGCCTCTAGGCCGGTGCGGATCTCCTCTTCTCTTATTTGCTTTTTAATTTTCTTCTTTTCTTCATTGATCCTTTATCGTGCTGGCATCCTTAGGTCTTCTATATAGACAGGCAGAAGTAACATCTTGAGTAAAATACTCCAACAA
>LQNS02277275.1:12692409-12706799 GCA_001587735.2 Parhyale hawaiensis | reverse complement strand
CAACCCGGCCTATTTTCTGCCTATCACTTTCAATGGAGCTTGAGAGGAGCACCAGAGCCTCCAACCTGGGCTAATTTCCGCCCATCTATTTCGTTAAGAGCGTGACACCAAACATATAAATATATATATTTGGGTAGGACTACAGTCGAAAATCGAAAAAACATTTGTATTATTGAAAATTAAATTTAAAGCTTTCATCTATCGGTATCATAGTTACCACCAGCTATGGTATACCTCCAACTTTTGCTTGAAATTTCAGTTGTTTATTTTTCGTCAACTTCGAGCCTCCCACCTGATGAGCTGAGGTACAGCGAAACGCATCGTGGGTAACAAAATTCTACTTACTGTCTTGCTTCTCGTCAAATTCTTCAATCTTCAATTGATATAAGTAAAATAAATATATTTATAAACACACGACGGTCATTCTTAGTATTAGATTAGAAGATAGCGCCTTTATGGTGGAACCAAACTTTGACTTTTGAATAATGCAATTGCAATCGTAATAATAGTTCTCTTATACCGGAGGGTTTTTTTTTTTCTTTACTATGAACTGTGTACATGCGTAGGGCTAGAAGATGGTTGGCCTTCGTTAGGAACGGGTGATAGATCTTGTGTTCATACTTACTGGAAATATAAAATGTGTAGCGGCTGTTAAAGTTTCTCTTTCTCGTCTTACAGAGACTCTATAATTGCTAATGCCTATTCACCGGACCTCCAGTTATGATCTAATTTTTGTAAGCCTTATTTGTGACCTTTTATTTAGTGAGCTCCAGTTGTGACCGCTTATTTAGTGAACTCCAGTTGTGATCTCTTATTTAGTGAGCTCCAGTTGTGACCTCTTATTTAGTGAGCTCCAGTTGTGATCTCTTATTTAGTGAGCTCCAGTTGTGATCTCTTATTTAGTGAGCTCCAGTTGTGACCTCTTATTTAGTGAGCTCCAGTTGTGATCTCTTATTTAGTGAACTCCAGTTGTGATCTCTTATTTAGTGAGCTCCAGTTGTGACCTCTAATTTAGTGAGCTCCAGTTGTGACCTCTTTTGTGAAGCCCTCGTGAACTTTTAAGATTGTATTGTGGACAAACTTTGTGAAACTTTTCTTAGGAGACCCCTTGTGTTACAGCTGGGGGCTGATCAGTGGTTCTTTATTGGGATGGGATTTTTTTAATTCGAATTAATAAATGAGCTTTAACTTGGCAGCTGTTATCCCTGATTCCTCCTAGTACTGAAATTTATTTTTTGTTTATAAATTTCGGAGCCAGTGAACTTCTACAGTATGTCAGCAGTTGAAAAAATGATCTTGGTAGAATCTAGTTTGTATCATTCTCTGAAAACAGTCTATTTTAGTCATCAATGGTGTTTCTTACGGTTCACCATGTTAGATCACGTTGTAATAGGATATGTATTATTGGGTATTATAGTTGGCAATGGTCGAGGATTTGTGACATATATCTACCATAAAGCACCCCATAAATGGTTGAATATGGAAATATTCCGATTATAAACAACCAAAGATCTCGACCATAATCATCGTTGTTGCATACCATAATTTCCGACTGGGCGGTAGATCTGTGTGTCAGGTAAGGATCCGCACAATGACAATGATATCGGGTTGGCCAAGAAGTTCGTTCGTTTAGTAGTATCAACTTTCAGGTTTTCTAGTCATGTTCCTGCATTCTTTTTCTTTGGATACTGTATTTGGTACAGCGACTACAGTAACGTCTGCGTGAAAAAAGCCCCGAATTGAGGGAGATTCTAACATTTTTGCTTGCATTTGAGCCTTTGAAATGAAGGATCAGGCGGAGCACTGTCGGCATCTTATGTTGTTTACTACAGACAAAGAAAGCAGCGGAAACTGGCCAAGAGATATGCAATGTCTATGGAGAGATGCTGTTTTATGCCTGGTGTGCCGGAAATGGCTTACGCGACTTCGATCATGGAAGCTGCAGTAAGAGGTGCTCCTCCTCCTCGCCCTCATGAAATTGACATCGGCCAAGTGAGAGCTGAAGTCATAGAAGGCTGCAGTCTGACGGCCAGATAAATTGCAGATATTCTCTGCACTTCCAAAGCAAGTGTAGAAAATGAATTTGTACTTGAAGATGGAATGAACTTTCAGGCCAACGTAATAGTGATTGCTTCTAAAATTTTCCTGACTTTATTTGACTCTGAGGCACTGAGAAGCTATTTTTGTCTTGAGACGTCTGAGGCAGAGAGGGGGATTCGAAAACTTTCATGGTTAATGATGATAGAATTCCTTATCAATATTTTTTTAATTAATATTAATCTCGAATTCTCGTTATCGAGGTCTCTGTGCCAGCCAGTCGATGTTGATCAATTCTCCATCCGTCTTTTTCGCATAGTTTATGCTATTTAACATATTCGCAATTATTGAAAATGCATGTTGTACTAAAATCAGAGACGAATCAAGCAACGTTAACTGAATAGAGATCATCACAAAACAAGGTATTAAAACATCATCATCCTAATTCCCTATTGAAAAATGACTCATTTTCATACGAACCATAAATAAAACTCATTTTTCAACAATCAAAACAATATAATGCACACCGTCGAGAGTTACATATATGTTTATATATTTATTATGAAATAACTACGTAAATATTCAAGTTCTACCAAAAAATTCTAAAATTTGAAGCAGATCCTCAGCGCTCGAATGATCAAACAAGTAATGAAATTAGTTCTGAAATGAAACAATAGGGCGGATTGGCACATTCTACTTAATTTTTAGAAACCCGTGTGACACTCCCAGCTTAGAGACAGACAGCGATGATTGTAGCGATCTTGTTCGATCCAATTATACTTTCATTTTTTAACTTGTCTTGTTTTAAAATAGCTTTGAACCAGTCATCGTTAATGATTTGGAATTTTAAAGAATCTGCTTTAATGTTAGATTTTACGTTTTCGTCGACCTTGTCGAGGATTACATTGCATTGATCAGGTCATAAGATTACGATGAACTCATCTTTGCTCAAATTTTAAACTTTTATTATGAAGTCTTTGTTATTTTTGCTAAAAAATGGGTTGAAGCTGTAGAATCTGATAATTGCAAGATATTCAAGACTGTCAACACCCACCCTATAGTACAATATTTATCTATATCAGTCCATCACTTGAATGTTAATTTCACAGCTTTTAGACTACCTGAGGATGGTTCATGTTGTGAATCGAAAGCTTGAATATTTATAATTTATTGTAAAAATAATGAATTTTATTGCAGAACTCGTCTGATTCTTCATTATGAAACTCAACTTTCCTAATTTCCTATATCGTTTCTCTGCAGATAACCCTCAAGTAGTCTTCGTTATAGGCAGGGTTGGCTAATTCCAATTTTCCAAAACAAGAGACAGATTTTCAACTGTTGTTAACACACTTAAAATACATTAAATATATTGAATAAGAATTCGAAATTTAGAATATACTTGGACGTGTTTATTACTCATATACGAGTGTAAACTGCAACTGTTTTACACATGCGTACTGCATGCATTCCCACGTACTGCATACCGTTATATAGTATATACTTGTAAAGAACTGACAGTAATGAAAATTCAGTTTCACTCCTGCTGATTCATTAATCAGTACTCTGGCTCGTATTTCTCATTTTACAAACCTGAGAGCTTATACTGAGTACCAGTTTTACTTAATAATCACAGTTTAGTTTTAAAATTCATGCAGTTTTTCAATATAGTCCTCCCATTAAAAATGGATTTAAAATAATTATTAACATCCTGTCTGAGATAGTGCTCGATAGAGGACAGCGTGCTAACGAGTTGGATTATGCAGGCCTGAGGATAGATATGCGAAACTGATTTGGTGTCACTGCTTGAAATTTGCTCATTTCGTAAGCAGCGATGGTGATGATGCTATTTTACTTTAAAGTCAATTGATATAATTCAGAAGCCAATTTATGCATTGTAAAATGGTACCTATTTTGTAAGTAATCACAAAAGTTTTCATGTTCTCTTGTCACCGACTTGAGTTTGGAGAACTATCAAAATATCGTTCGCGAAGTCTCGTTTTGAAAAAACGTCGTCGACCGTGTGCAATCGAAGTCAGATGAAATAATCGGGTGCCCACCACTGCTAAGCGGTGACTTGGAATTATTACATTGTGTACCAAGAAGTATGCCAGAGCATGATAAACATAAAGACACTAGTTGTACTTCTGGGCAATAGCTGTAGCAAACCTTACCTGCATTTCCTTCGTCAATTCCAAAAATTGTGCGACGTGCCCCTCGTGGTCGTCCATTGCTGGCAACTCAAGATCGTCGTCGTTGATGGCTGCAAGAGCGGTCTGAAGTTCTCTTCTTTCTCGCGTCTCGTATGTACTGAGTCTTTGCTCCAAGCAATGTTGAAGCTGTCTAATATATTTTTTCTTCTCTTCCATTTTTACTTTGTAATTTTCGAGTTGATTTTGTAGGTACCTCAACAAATTCATGCCTTTTTCATGAATAGCAAGGATGTCGTCCACTTCGTTTAGCTTAATCTCAAGTTTGTTGATGATTTTACACTTCTCGTCTTCTGCGAGTGCGCCGTTATTTTGGAAACTCTCGATGGGCATCATTGTGTGCCCAAGATGGTCATTTGCAAAGCACTTCATGCAAGCCAGTGTACCGCAAGCGCAGCACCAGTAATCAGCTTCTTTTCTGTGTTTTGGACATGTGCATTGACCAGTGCCGGCACTTGTCTTATTATAAGATGGAACCAGCATGTAATTCACGGGTAAATGTTCCACTGGAGTCTCGTACGGCCTTCTGCACGTTGGGCAGAGCTTTGGTGGCTACGCGTAGCTATGTGTCCGACGCACTTGTAGCAGAATGTGTGGTAGCAGGGGAGCAGAAGCGGTCGTCTGTCCTCTGTGTCAAATGCTTCCAGACATATCTGGCACTCAGTCGCCATGGCCGAACCTGCACTATTAGAAGAATGAATATTACTGAAAGAATGACAATGACCCCAATGAACAACCATGTATGTTCCTCCTTTCGGACTACCATCACTGCAAACAACTTTCCCTTGGAAAATAACCTCTTTCGACCAATACCCTCTCCCTGAGTGCATTTTGTAGCATTTACAAGAACTGTGATTAGGCTTTATGTTAGTTACAATAACAAACTGATCATCTAGCAATATGCGTTTCGGATACTAAATCATCACCTAAACTACCTTAGCAGAGCGTAGTACACTATATACTGTATAACGTGAGTTTTTACACCCGTACATCTCACAGAAGTCTTCTTTTCTTCCACCTCCATATGCCTGCTGATGATGTTTTATTCTGTTCTTGTTCTTTTTTAATGACTTGCTGTACCCATGTGCGTTGATTCGCGCGTGGAGGGGTTCCACGTTGCCGTGACTGTTCTTCCTCTTCTTCCTCTCTTTGGAACACCGTGTACTCTGTGGGTTGAGAGGCCCAAACTTAGAATATAATAACTAGAACGCCTCATGGCGTAAAACTATCACCCGCGATGGGGATCTATTTCAGTGCCATCATTGTGATGGTCAGCCTACTCTAAAGTTTTGGCTGTTTTCGCGTCTCAGTCAACCCGCCTGACTTCCTGGAAACTCATGTGATTTTGATTCAACTCGTGCTGCCTCTTTTCGGCTGAAGTTACAAATACAACTCTGTTATTTTTATGGCCAGCTAACTCGAGTTTTTGGCATTCTTCACATCTCAGCCAACCCACCGGACTGCCTGAAAACAATTATGGTGTCATGTCTCAAGTCCTTTTGCTTTTTTGGGGAGGGGGGCAGACAACAAAATTCAACGAAATCATTTTTGATGGCCAGCTTACTCTAGAGTTAAGGCAATTTTCGCATCAAGGTCAAACCTCCTGACTCTCTGCAAAAAAATTATCAACATTGCTCAAATCCTTCTCCCTATTTTTGGGTGGACAGACAAATACATTATCACCGCTCTTTGCTGCGCTCGCTGGTGATCATAAAAAAGCTTCACACATCATAAACTGAAGTCATATATGATATGTCATATCGTATTGAGGTAAACTCGCTAAAATGGCAATCATCGCCCTCTGACAGCCCCATATTATTCTGCATGCGATAGACGTGTGCTTTGCACCGGGCCTTCAGAGATTAAGCACAAAACTACTTAATATTTAAGTGAAACAACTTCACCGCCCGAAAATAATTATGATAATAAAATATTGCATTAGTGGCAGATAGTTCCGTAATCACTCCATGTACGTACGCTTTCGTGTGTTAGCAACTGAAACAGCACCAAACTCGAGGAAGTTTCTAACACGTACTGGCAACCACTGGAAGCTCAGAGCTGCGCCGCTGAAGTCCTGTGCTCGTGCCTTGCATGAAGTGCAGCAATATAAGACAATCTCACCTGGCGCCCAGCGCAGGTCCAGCGGCTGACGCGCAAGAGACCAGCGCATGGGCGAAACTTGCCACTTGACGAGACAGTGACTCGTGATCGCAAATGATAAGACTAGTTTTAACGAGCTGCAGGCATTTTAAACGTCTCAAATCAGAAGTGACCCTAACGCACGACTGCGCATAGTTTGACAGGAATTTTGAGTTTCAAAGACCAACTCAGACACGGTGGTCCTTTAGCTCTTTAATTTAGCTAATATTTGCCACTAGAAAGCAGATGCGATTAATTCGTCAAGGCGAACAACCTCGAGCCAGACGGAATGAGCTGTGGTGAACAGAAAGCGGGGCTAAATATAATAAGTTGAATGTTTTTAAAGATATCAAATTGGATGATGCAGTGCCTCGGTGCCATACACATGAATAGCCGCTGAATATGTCCTCTATCTCCAAGAGCAAGAAATCTGTACCTGAACTAATCTATGATCTCATTTGGCCGTTACAGATGAATTTTTATCTCCTACTAAACACGCTTGTACTACTTTCACTTGCCGAAGTGCCCCGAGCCAACAGCAACACAGAGGGTCTGAAGCACCCTAATGACAGCCAAGTGAAGTTATAAATAACTTATAATAACAATTTTTTGTGTATTGTTGTCAACTTCAATTCGTTAGCAGTGTAGCCAGTAATACGAGGATGAGAAAAGAATATCTGCTTTAAAAAGTGTAACTCGAGAATGTTTCCCTTCAAGCATATAAACTGAAACTAGCTCGATAATCTGGACGTAACACTTCCATCATTTTTGCGTCACCTGTTACTCTACTAAGAAATCTTTTCCACAAGGATACTTTTAAAAATGTGAAATTTTATCTCTTCACAACGCTACACCAGCTCATACTGCACTTTCAGAGTATATCAAGAGCTGTTCTGCGATAATTTCGTTAGGAAATACTGCCACGCCCTGCCTACAGCCCGGATCTTAATCCTTCCTACTTTTTCTCAGAAATTGGAAAGAACGCGATTTGAGCATATTGACGGGGCTAAAATCGCCAGTTCCGGACGATACTCAGATCAAGGTATGGACTTCCACAAAGGAGGGATAAATCGCTAGGCTGAGCAGCGCGTTCACACGGGCATTGACTGAGATAGTGGGTACGAATAGGAACAATTTGTATGCCAACGTTACATAGAGGTGCTAATCATAAGTAACAGAAAGTTTTTACTCGCCTTCGTGGGTTGTTTAATTATTATTTTTTATATTAATTCTCAACAATAATAACATAAACATGAAACAACGCCTGAACAGCCTCGTAGTTCATCTTAGAAAGACATTTCGAATGAAAGAGATAGAATACGAGGAAACCGCTCTACCCACCGATAAATCGCTATGTCTCAAGGATGGCAAAGCTGTGAGTCCAATGGCAACATTACAGTAATGGTGATGAGAGTCTCTCAGGGCGAGCTTTCTTTACACTAAGCGAACGGTGTGGAGTGAGCCAGCTAAATATTCGGTTGCATTTAGATGCAAAATTCATTTTGTGGATAACGAGCCAAAACTCCTCACCCGAATACACAAACTTTGCTGTGCATACATGAAGCAATTTACGTCCAAAAATACTTAACGACGATTGAAATCAATAAACTTCTTCGTGTCAACGCTCCCTCCCTTGATCGGCGTAGGGCCGAAAAAGTGGACAGCATTCGTCATGAATTTTATCGCTCAGACACAATTTTCTCTCTGATGTTCTTTGAGAGTGGTTTTTTATAATCTCTGTTCATTCGTATAATGGTAATAATTATCGTATTGAGATGGCTTTACATACGACACTGAAGAAAACGATGAGCAGTAGAAATTTCGTTACCCCCGACGCCCGTTTCGCTGTATCTCAGCTCATCAGGTGAGAGGCTCATAGATGGTGCATTTGATAACGGTAAGATTTTTTAAGTATACTTATCGTAATATATGCAAAAATACTCATCGTAATAACTGTTGCAAAATTTCATCAGATACTCTTCCCAAAGGTCCCATTTCTGCATGTGCCTCCGAATATCGTCTAATTTTGATAAGCCTCTTGTCTCCAAAGTCTTTGAGAGGCTACTGGTGCCCAGACATGGGTGGTTCATTGAGGATGACGTGCTATCAAGCAGGCTGTATGCATATCGTACAGGTCTCAGTGGCTGTGATTCCCACCTTGATAGAGTGTGTACTGGTAAAAATGCTGTTGAGGCCAGCAGGAGCTGTGTCTTGTCCAAATTGACTGTAGTGCAGCGTTCAACAGGGTGTCTCAGTAGAGCATTATTCGTAAACGTGAACTGCTTGATGTTGATGGCTGTTTTCTTCGCATCATTAGTGATTTCCTCTCTAATAGAGAGCAGAGAGTTGTCCTGGATGGGTATGCAGTGGAGGAGTTACCCGGGTGCTATCGGGTTTTCCTCAGGGGAGCGTGTTGGGACCTCTGTTGTTCCTTTTATACACAGCGGAACTGAGCTCCAGTGTCGCCAACCCCCTTGATCAGTACACTGAAGACTCCCCTTTGATGACTTTGATGTCATGTCTTCTGGCAGGCCAGCAGTTTCTGCTTCCCTCAGAAAGGACTTGCAGTTGATATCTGATTGGTGTCTCTCCTGGGGTATGAAAATTAATTAAGCCCCTATTACACGGGCGGGCAATGTTCGGCGAACAGCGGGCAGAATCTCGGAGAACATGCCCGCCGAACATTGAGGTGCTATTACACGAGACAGAAATTTCAAGGTAAAGTAGGTCGGGTAGCTGAAAGTTCCATACTTTTCATTTGAATATAATGCAACAGTGAAGAAAATCTATAAATTTTGAAGTACTACAGCTAGTAGAACTCTTTTGCAAGAGATACAAAGCCTTTAATATAAAGAACTTGGATGTTGGCTTGATAGTCCCCGCCGTTCGGGAGGCAAAGTTCGCGCAGAGAGCAAACCTTTGTCAGCAACGAATGTCTGCCGAGCAGTTGGCAAAATCTACTGTCCACCGGGCAAAGCACCGTGTTTGCCGGAGAATGCTCGCCCATGTAATAGAGGCTTCTATCCTTCCCAGACCAAATCCATTGTTATCTCAGCATCGAGAACAGTGCTACTTGCTTTTATACCTGTTACTCATGATGGTGTTATCGTTGATGAGGTTCAGAGTATGCAAGTCTTGCGAGTTATCATTGATGTGAAGTGGACATTTGAGACTCACATTCGATATGTTCCTGCCTCCGCTTCTCAGAAGCTGGATATTATGAGGAAAGCGTCGAAGGTTGTTGCGGATCCTAGCCTTTTATGTGCAAGTGTCGCTGGAGTTTCCTTTTGCTTATACATACTAGAATATTGTTCTCCGGTGTGGGCCTCGGCTGCTGCGTCCCACCTGCGGCTCCTTGATAGAGTAATGTCTCGTGCTTCTGATTGCACGCTGGACTTTTTAACTGTGACTTTGAGCACCGGCGCAGGATTGCTTTGTTGTTCATGTTATTAAAATCATTCACAATGATGAGCATCCTCTTGTGCCCTCGGTGCCAGTCGCCCATGTGCCGCACCGGCGCACCCCCGAAGCTCTTGCGTCTTACGAGTTTGCTGTTCAACTGCTTCGGGCACGCACTGCCCGGTACCAGCGGTCATTTATGTATCGTTGTGATCAGCTACCGAACAGGCTCGATGGCTCTGTTTTCGTATATGGGAATTTGAATGTTTTAAGCATAGAATAAATCGTTTCTTTCCTGTGATTTATTCTCACATGCCCTTCCTTGTTCTTTATTTCTGTACTACGTGCTTTCGTTTCCTGTTTCGAGCCTTGGGTGGCGTGGGGACCTGGAGTTCGTTAGCCCTTCTTTTTAACCTCGAGCCTTCTCGCTCGTTTTGAATAATAATAGTAAGGGACGTTCCAATGTTGCGCTGAACAAGAAATGAGGTGCAGCTCTTCACTTAAGTTAGATTTAGAACAGCATATTGTTATCATTACATACAAGACTATATTGCTGCCTTTTGTTTGTCCATTGTCTGGTAACCGTAGAGGTTTCCAACAGTATACCTGCTGAATAGTTCTCATTTTCATGCCATGCCGGTAAGGCTCACCTTTGGTGAAGACTATTCGAGTAATTCAATCATTAATTGGAGACTAAAGAAACAGAGTGCCTGGTGCTGACTTTAAGAGTGAAATTACTTTTAATCAAATATCAAAATTTACTAATTGACTTCGGAACATTCTTTAGCCGCAGAATATGTCGTTTCGGTTATACGTAAACCTATGGCTACGCGTGACCCTGCTGATGCTTGGAAAAAGTCAGTACTATTATAGAAGCTAACAAAATAAGGGAAACTATTGTACTACATGCATTCCGTGTATCTATGAACACAAAGAAACTTATACCCAAATTGACCGCTGGAGAAACTGTACAATTTGCATCTCTCAAGGAAAGATGCAAAACAGCTAACGATACTAGGCTTCTTAGCTTAAGGCGAATCAGCTGAAAAATTCATCGACGCAAGACATGCAATGCAGGTGGTAATACTTTGGATCGTTACAGCGTGTCGAGAAGCTTCAAAATCAAATTCTGTGAGTTGGAGAAGAATAAAGTGTGTAAGACAGTTAGAACCTAAACAAGTTATCACTGTTACAGTGCAGTTAACGACAGGTAAAAAAAAGCGAATATCAGCTTATGAAGATGCATCGGCTCGCTCTGTCCCTTTCGTCATGTAACTTTCAACACAGTTCCTCTAGACAACAATCTGAGCGAACAATCTTAACTTGTGACTGTGTCTTCCAACTGACTATAATATTAATTTAGCATACAAGTTAACTTGTTAGGATGAGGAGCGTCACCGTCAATCCCATCTTTGCTCCCTCGTCAATCCTTACAGGAGGAAACATTTCCCCCACTGTAACTGCAGAGCTTTCTCATCCAATAACTGCGCGTTAGAGAGCAGGTGTGCCAGGGAACTGGACGCCTTATATCTATCTCATTGAGTTGCTGCTGACGTACAGGAGGTGCGGCGTTCTCGTTAGTGGCCTCATCACGTTCATCAGAGAGCACAGTAGTTTTTTTTTTTTTTTTTTTTTTTTTTTGAGGTAGTACAACAGAAACTGCCTTGACGTTCGCGAAGTAAATGCGGCACCATTGCAGAAGAACTTTCACTCAAGTCGTTCATTGACGTCCCACTTCGTAATTATTCCGAACTGCATCTCAGTTTCTTCAATAAATACAGCAGCAATTACTTCTAAACTTTGTTTTCAGAGGTCTAGCATTCACTTTACTTAGACCCATCCCATCAATAAAACAAATTGAAAGAATTTCAACTGTGCTTTATACGAACGTTTATAAGGAACGTCAAGTTTAAGTTTGCTGTAGCTGTTGAAAATTTCCCTACTATTCTTGTTACTTCCATTTAGGAGGTAATTTTTTATCGGCCTTTGTGTGGCTCTTTGTCTGTGTATCACAAAGATAACTCAGAAAGTTTAGCACGGATCTTCATGAAACTTACAGGGATTGTTAGGTATCTTGGGAGAAACAGATGATTCACTTTTGGTGAAGATCTATTCAACCCTCAGTCTATTTGATAACCTGCTTTTTTTTATTGGTTTATTGGGAACATAACTGAAAAAGTTATAAACGGACCTTCATGAAATTTGCAAGATATGTTAGGATTGTTACGATGGGGAAGTGGCTAGATTTTTATCACCATCTGTTCGTCGGCTTTTTTCTTTGTTTATGGAGTTTTTTGTGTTTGTCTGTAATATAATCTAAAAGTCATGAACAGATCTTCATGAAATTTACCGAAACTCTTAAGTATGTTAAGAGGTTCAAAATGACAATTTTTGCAATGATCTTTTAACCTCTCTGTTTGTCTTTCTGTTTGTTTACTAATTACATCATAAGACAAAAATTTGTAGGAACTGTTGGAAATGTTACAAGGAATATTTGGTCGAATTTTGGTGACCATCAAAAAGAAATTATGAATTCAGAACCACTTTGAATGTGCCGTTAACATTTCTTCAAGTGAGTGATGTTACCGACAAACTTAAAAACAGATATACCGGCAAGCAAACAAAAAACAGATGAAAAAAATTGGTCATTTACTCCTAGTAACATTCTCAACAACTGCTGAAAATTTCATAAAGATCCGTCCTTAACTTTTAGAGTGATGTTTTATCTATCAACTCCCGTAAATTCTGTTTTATAATCCTGCTTGAGTCTCTACCCGTACGTCCATACGTGTGTCTGCACGTTGCGCTTTCTGTATTAGCTTGGAGAAACGTTGCACTTGAATAAGAGACCGTGACTTCAGTCGCTCTTCCCCGTAGTTAAGATGCGAGCCAATTTTTCTCAAGGGGTGCATTCTCATTTTTGAAACTCAAATTTCAGTACTGCTTACTTGAAAATAAATTTCTATTACTGAATGAATCGTATTCGCAATGTTCTTTTGTTCTATTTTCTTATCTGCAGAAAGACTTTAGATGTCCAGTCCATTCAATATCATCAAGAAAGCAGAATTGAGTAAGTTCACATTATTAGAGTAAACTAGCTCTGTACTTTTAGATATGACAATGATGATTTTTCTTCTTAGCGTGGTAGATGAAAGGCCATATCTTTGATAAAGTTTTTGATCCTGTCGGGCATAAGCTATATCGCATACTTATAGTTGAAATTCTTCTTAGCGGCTTCAGATGCTGAGTCTTGGCTGGAGTTTTTGTTCCTTTTTGTACATAGTCCATTTCGCTTATGCTTTCTTTAGATGAATCTTTTCGTAGCAGTTGCAACTTTACGCCAAGCAGATGCCTTTTTATATTCCATTGCAGCCAAATTTCGACGCTTGAGTAACAACAATCGCTGGTATCCAGGATGCTATGGCCTCTCTGATGAATTCTTTTGACTGAACTATATTTTTTGGTGCTGCTCAACATTTGACTGATTCTAAGCTGACATTCGCTCCATCTCTTGCAGGGGGGCTATTTTGCTTTCACAAAGCTCATGGCTATGCAACTTGCGTTTCATTAATTCAAGATCAGGCCTGCAGGGATGAGACCTATTTTACAGGAAAGCCTGTACTAGGAACTGGAATAATAAGCTCAATCACATAATTACTGGAGTCATTTTTGACAACTTGGCCGTCTACCGAGATACCAAACTTTAAAAGTCATGCATGGTAGAAATGAAAAGCTATAAGCTTCAGGGTAGGCAATTTTTTAAGGGCTGTTCACCCTTCCGTAGCTACGCTCTACTGATCAGGAAATGAACTAAAATACTTCGGCTCTCAAGCGTTGTTTTCGCCAAATTATCAGACGTTTTAGTTGTTGAAAATTTAAGTGGCATGAAGCCGGGTTTCTAATTTTTTGCTATACCGTATTGACGACGAAGGTACTATGTTGGTCGCCAGCGTGGAATGATTATCAAATACCTTCGAGAAGAATTAGTTTTTGTATGTATCTGTAAACCAAAGTGCATCATTGAATTATTCAGGCAACCTTGCGAAATGTTTAGTTACCTCCGCCAAGGAGATTATGTTTTCGTCGTGTTTGCCTGTCTGTCTGTCACTAAGATAACTCGAAAAGTTAGGAACCGATTTGGATGAAATTTACAGGGATTGTTAGGTATGTTAAGAGAAACAGATGATTAACTTTTGGTGAAGATATGTTCGTCCGTTTGTTTGTTTGTTTGTCTGCGTCATTTTTATCGATGCCATAACTCAAAAAGTTATGGATGGATTTTGATGAAATTAACATGAATTGTTAGGTACATAACAAAGAGTAGATGACCAAATTTTGGTAATGGTCCATTAGTTCGTTCGTTCGTTTGTCACTGTTTTTAATTTTATGCTTGTTAGCACAATAACTCAAAAAATAATGAATGGATCTTTATGAAATTTATAAGAGTTGTTAGTAATGGTAAAAGACAAAAATTATCAAATTTTGATGCTGATCGGTTAGTTCGTTTGTATGTTTGACTCATATTTGTCATAACGTTTGTTAACAGTATAACTCAAAAAGTTATGAACGGATCTTCAAAAAATTGAACAAGCTGTTATTAATATAAAA
>LQNS02277275.1:12601553-12632748 GCA_001587735.2 Parhyale hawaiensis | reverse complement strand
GGAGCGATACCCTGCAGTCGGCGGCTACTTTTGCCAAGTGCTCTTTGTCTCCGGCCCTGAGCGCCAAGTGTTGAACGCAAAGGAAACAACCTGGCGTGCGGGGCATGAGCCTCACGAGCCTGGCCAAGGCCTCAGACGACAGACGGCAGTATGGTAAGTAGACTCTGGAACAGAAATGGAAGAACGGTGAAAGTCACCGTACTAAGTACGTCTGGTATGTGTGCAAGTAGTTACGCTATAGAGGCCATATCCAGCCACATGAACAGCAAAAGAAGACCCAAGTAATTTGAGAGCTCATTGTTGTTGTCTGGTTCCAGAATGTAAACGTATACTAAACCATTGCAACAATAACCATCCCGTAGGTTTTATTCAAAATACACTGATAGCTCTAGTAAGTGATCCTTTCTTAAAATCTGTTTTTGATAAGACGGTACTGTCCAGCATGTGGCAAGTAGACCGTTCCAAAAGCAATTGAGTGCTCCTGTAAATAAGTTTGTAGAAACCATGGTTGCTGCGCCCATATTGTTCAGTAGCGGCGTAAGAACTGCTCTCGCAGCTGACGTATGATTGAATGTGCTACAAAAATTTCAAACAGAGACATATGACAATAAAAAAGAAGAGTGAAAGAGGTGCAGATTCATAAATTTTGCGTATATTTGGCATTTTACTTTACTGTTTCCACTAGAATATCCAACCGTCCAAAATGACCGCCATGATTTCGTAATGAAGTTTTTTTATTGCTCTTACTTGCGGTACCTATTTTTTGTAAAAGTCATTCCCATAGCTGTACTCTTGATCTTCCTATAAAGTAACGGTTGTTGTGCTGTTATGAGTTTGTGAGTACAAAATTTTCCTCTCGTAGATAAAAGCCCAAATTTCGGTCTCATTTCTTACTTTTCATTTTGCCTGCGGTGACACCTGCGGGCGGGTGGCGGTCGGCCGCCAAAACCGCGACTTCTCTGATGCCTGCTGTAAGAATAAGATCATTAATTTTATTCGTATCAGTAGCATGTTGTGATAAAGCACCTCCTTCTCCAACCACAAGAATATGAACCGAGAAAGATGAAACAACTGAGTTTATATAGCTGATCGGACACTCTTGGGATAGATCAGTAAATTAGATATTTTGATATTTTTTATTGATTTTATAAGGTGGACAACATTATATAAGGATTAGATTAGGTAGGCGGCAGTAGACGAACCAACAGGCCCATTCTCGAAGAGACACCGACACTTATGGCGAGGCCACAATAGGCATTGACGCAGACAACTTGATGCAAGGTAGCGAGGCTGGAACGTCATTTATGCCACGGTATCCATGCTACCGATTTTAAATATATATCGAAACGGCACTCGAGCTGCTCATCCTAGCAACCAGTTGGGCGTATAAATGAATATGTGGCCCCGGCATTACGCCCCGGCGCTCGATGAGCTATTACCATTATGTCAGAAGGAAATAGATAACTGAGGAAGAAAGAAGAAAAAAAAAAGAGTGGGGAAAAATTTCAGTCAAAGAGACGATCATCAAAGCACGCAAAAACGATCAATAGCCTCTAGTTTACGGAGCTTAGGGTCGTCTATCTCTGTAGTCGGAGCGGAAAAGAGAAGATGGATTAAGGTGGCCTCGGAAGCTTTGGCCGTTTAAGAGATACGACTCCTGGAGGAGGAGTTCTTAGCAGTGGAGGATGTCTCTCCCAGTGTTTGTCAAGACGATTTTTAAACGTATTGACTGTCTCCGCACCGACAACGTCGGAACGGAGTCTATTCTAAATGGTTACTATGAAATACGGAAAGAACTGTTGACTTAACGGTGTTCTAAGTGCTAAATGTTTTAGTTTTTGACCGTTGTTTCGCAGGCTATTATTAACGGCTCTTTCAAAAATTCCCGCTGTAGGTACGTCGTTGAAGCCATTCGAATGCTTAAATATTTCTATTAGTTGCCTCCTGAGTCGTCTTTGCTCGAGAGAGATCAGGCTCAGTTGTTTTAGGCGAAATTCGGATGGATTGTTTTCGCAGCTGAGGTATCAATTTCGTTGCTATGCGTTGGGCTCTTTCCATATTGTCGATATCTTTACACAGATATGGCGACCAGAATTGAACAGCAAATTCTAAGTGTGGCCTCACTAATGCCTTGTACAAGGGAATGGTAACGTCCTTAGATTTGTATTCGAAATTCCGGGTGCATGTTCACATGTTCACTAAATCTAAAGCTTTGACACGTTTCTTTTGGGCTAAATTTGCATATTATAAATATTCTGGACGTTCATCGTGCTGCAGATTAATGGCTGTATTTTTTGAACACCAGCTCATGTTTTCGAGGTACCTAACTGCTGTTGATGCCAATTGCTTTACTCATATAAGTTAATTTTTCTTAACATTCGCATTCATTACTGTTGGCGTAATGTAATGTTATTTACCTTGTAGACATCTTTAAATTGTCTCCCTAACAATATATTTCGTTTGCCAATTTTTCTGCAATCACTTTCTCACTGTCTTGCTGTAGAATATTAGATAGACTGTGCGAATTGTTCTGTTTATATTCTTATTAGTGCACCGCAAGGAAATAGACAGAGAACTATAAAGAGCAGGCATTTCAATACTGCGTAGTTTGGAGCAAATGCTGTACAGTGGTAATACTTACTTCCAATAATGAGAACTAAAACTGAAGAAGCGGATTTGGTCCAGTACTCTGTCAACGTCCTTGTCGCTGTCGAGGTGAGGGAAATGTAGAATTAACTCAAAACATTTGAGCTCGAATGGCTGCTCGATATCAGACCTGGGGCCATGTCTTCCTCTGATAGCAATAGGAGGGCCCGTCAGTTTCGCGTTGGTGCTGATGGACAAATCTGAAAGGATGAATTTTATTTTATATGCACTGTGCATATGTGAAGGGTTTCTGATACCCTGACCCGCAGATCTAGACGACTATATGGAACATGAAAGATTATGGATTAGGGTGGCCTCTGTAGCTTTGGCCGTTAAGAGTCTGCGACTCCTGGAAAAGTGCGTAGCTGTTGAGGGTCTTGCTCTCAATGCTTGTCCAGGCGATTTTTACACGCATTCACTGTCTATATTCACTGCCATTATCGGAGGGGAGTTTATTCAAACTGTTCACGATGACGTACGGAGAAAATTGTTAACTTAGTAGTTCTTTGAGATTTATGTTTCAATTTTAGCCGTTGTTTCGGACGCGATCCTCAACGTCTTTTTCAAAAAGTCCCGTTGTAGGTACGTCGTTGAAACTTTTCAAGTAGTTGCCTCCTGAATCATTTTTACTCTAGAGATGAGTCCGAGTTCCTGTAGGTGACACTCGAATGGCATGTTTTGCATCTAAGGTATCAATTTTGTTGCTCTGTGTTGGATTCTTTCCATTTTATCGTTATCGCCGCACTTATGTGGCCACAAGAATTGAATAGCAAATTCTAAATGGGGGCGTGCTGATGCTTTGTACAAACGCATGATTGTGTCCGTGGATTTGTACTCAAAATTCCAGATTGTGGATCCAAGTACTCTGCTCGCCATTTTGACACTCAACTCGGATTGATGACCATGTTGTAGATTTTTTGTGATAGTTATTCCCAGGTCACGTTGTTGGGTGACAGCTGCTTATTCAATCCCGTTCATTTCTGATCGAGGGTAGGGCTAAGGGGTTCTCCGGCCTTACGTGCATTGCCATTGCTGAGGATTTCTCGACATTGAAGTTCATCTGTCAAGTTGCGATCTATTCCATGAGGCGGTCACAGTCTTGTTGACGTAGTTTCGTATCATTTTTAGCTTTGATAATTTATTGGGCAGACAAAGTTTTCGTTTCGATTCTAAAGATATGATGAAGCTTGCTTCTCTTGATATACAGTATACTTAGTATTTAGAGCGATAAAGAACAAATCTTGGATTCTACGGCAACATCGGCTCATATAGTCCAGGAGACTCCTTGAGAAGTCTAAGCGTCGTTCCGGCAATTCAAGCTAAGCGTCCGTCGGTGTTGGTTCTCCGGTGTCGTGCTCCTAGTGATGGAAGTTAAGTTAAAGTGATCTAGTGTCGATTGCTACTATTTTGCTGAATATAATCTACGTTAACCGAGTTTTAATCTACAACTACAGAACTACAGTTTGACTTTGACCATCGGATACTACCCACTCAAATAAGTGGTTATGGGGCAGCTTGCCGGCGTGGCCTATGGCTGCTGATTACCTGGGAGGCTAATGTTTAACCCCATCAGGTGGTGCATTGCGTCGTGCAAGTTTCCTAATTGGATGTGATCAGGACGAGCAACGTCAGCTTTCTATTGATCGTTTAACAAATCTTTTGCTTTTTCACTGCATTGGGCAGTATCTGTTTATTGAAATGACGTCTGGCAGCCAACTATCATGGCGGCAGGTTGCCGGTTCTTTGTTGGACTAGTACTTTAGTCCTACAAGGACTATGTACTAGGAGATATGGAACTCTTGCTACGCTAAAGAACGTTGCTAACTTGAGGCCTGGCAGTGACTAATAGCAGTGGTGGCTCGTGCCTCTTAGAAATGGTGAGGCAAGCTTGCTTATAGTTCAATCAGAGTTTAAATAAAACAATGGTACGAACTTTACAGGGACAGTTATACATATAAGATGTATGTACTGTATGTATGCAGCGGCGGCTCATACGAGTTTGGAAGGGCGGGCGAGCTGTCATACACGAACGTTATAGCACTACACACTCTACGGGATCCTGACGCACACTGACACTTGCAGAGACTCCAAAGAGACAAGACTGGACTATCAATTTGATTTTGAGAAAATCCAAGATCGCTCCATGAAAAACCCAAAGATGTGACAAAGAAATGGCACTGTAAACATCTAAAAGTTAATAAAAAAAATGTACTTTATTACTTACTATCAGTTTGCTGACGTGCTCATTAGTTGTATTGCTGTAACTAAAAGAACAGAAGAAGCTAAATGTTCCAAAATCAAGCTCAAGACATTGAGCGAAAACCCAGGAACTTGAGGGAAAAAACTAAGCTTTGTAAGCCGTGGTAAGGAGCTCCCTGGGGCCAGGAGGCGCTGGCCCATATTTTCTGCCGCTTCGTTGCATAAAAACTCCCCCACTGTGCGGTTCCTGGCCGTTCATCACGCTTCAGAAAATGAAAGGCAAACTGGGGCCAGGCAATGCTGGCCCCTCGGCATCCATTTGGAAGCGATTCCGAGGAAGAAGTTCGTTTCTATGCTGAATTCAAGTTTTGAAGTGTTCAAATGATTAATATTTAGGATTCATTCTCATTATTGAATTTTTGTATGATTTCACTCAAATTATTGGTGGGGCCCGGCCCCTCTGGCCCCCACAGCACGAGCCGCCACTGACTAATGGATTATAAACTTTACTAGAATTGGAATTATGGCAAGATGGCCTTATCTCGTTCTAGTACTGAATATTCCTTCGTATTACATATTTTACACTGACTTGAGAGTAAGTGACGAACATAGGGTGGAATCTGCAAGGGGGCTAAATTTTAGTGTGCTGCTCGTTACTTAACTTACGGTCCTTGCTTATTTTTAATACATTTGGATATTAGAAGAAAAACCTCAAATCTTTATTCGTGTGTTTAGAAAGGAGCTTCTTAGGCCTAATGTGAGAACTTGGGCACCACTTCGTAGTCCTCACAAAGAGGGTAGACTTTATCGCTTCTAATCCATGATCACTGGGAGCTGTAAGCTAGTAAGGCTAAACTGATGGTTATGCACGCATTAATGCAGGCTTAAACAATGATCCTGCTTCTATGGAAAGTACGTCTTCAGAGCAATAAGCGAGATGCATTATTACGCCATACCTAGCGTAGAGACGGTTTTATACTACAAGTAAAACTCTGTCTTAATGGCCTCTTTTGATAGATAGTTGATTTGGTTTGGGAACAAGAAATCGTCTCAAAAGTCTTCTTTTCTTAATTAATAGCCCGAGATTTACAGGTGTGGCTTCAGCAGAGGCTTTGCTAGTCTAAATTTCTCTCCGGGATGAAGCACGGCCTCTCCATGGGAGATTTTGCCGCCCATCGTGATGCGCTGTATACCTTTTCAACAAAGAACGACTTCATTAATGGAATATTAATGTCTCACTGTGGTAGCATAGATAATTTTCTGGAATTTAAAATATCCAAATAAACAAATACAGTAACTAAAATAACATTTACTGTAGAGTGGTCTGAGTTGCGACTAGGGGCTTAAATAGGTTTTCCTTTCATGAGCGGTTTCAGAGGCTCTAGCCTACGGCGGCTTGAGTTATACGCGCAGCTTTAAAATCTCAAGGAGTCACCAGGACGATATGAGCCAATTTTTCTGAAGAATTGTGAAGTTAAACGAGACTCACCGAGTTTAAGTTTGGCTGCAGAATAGCAGCCAAACTTCAACTCGGTGAGTCTCGTTTGACACAATTAGTTTTTTCACATAAGTGGAGCTCATGAAGAAGTGTGTAGAATAAATATCACTGGCAAACGAGAATGTGTCTAACACGCCCTCAGTGTATCGGATCAAACTGAGGTCAGCAGCATATCATCAGTACAGCATTGACCCACGCTCATTTTCTCATTCGGACACCGCCGCAGCTACATTTGGATGACAGGCCAATTTTTGCACTGGTGCAGTTTTTCACAGATTGTCAAGAGCTATGGTGCTAACGACGGCAGGCTCTTATTTCGACGACCTGTGCCCCCCTCCTCGACCATCCCCATTCCTGGTTAGGGTCAGTACCAAAGCAGTAGCATCCGGGCACCATTGCTGACTGGACGAGCCAAGCGCAAGAGCTTCTTGCATACTGGCAACAGTCTCGAACGTGCGCATTCAGCGTGCTTCATAACTGTAAGATACCTTTGCGAATATGTTGCATTAATTATGCCGTCTAACTAGCCTAAAAATAGGAGCTGAGAGAGTATCCGGAAGAATGTGCCATGTGGAAATGAAACACTACGTGTAACTCTCGACTTTTACATGTCTTAACTTTTACGACTCTCTACTTTTATGAACGTACCCTGAGAGAAATTTTCATGCACTTAGATGCATCATAATCACATGCATTTTTGACCAAAAACCGAAACACCATAGTGCATGATAAAAAAAAGTGCATCATGATGATGCGTATAGGGTGTTATGATGCACTTGGTGAGTCTTGGTCACATTGATGCACATACGTGTTTCGGTTCTGTGACAAAGAAGATGATGCATCGAGATGCACCAAAAAGAGGTAAATTTGAAGCACCTAAAAAGACGAAACTTTGAATTACAATAGCGATCTGCTTGTTACTATGTAACCGCGTCTGGCCTCTCACGTGTAACAAAACTACAAAGCTTTTGTTCACTTTCTTTCAGCGGAAATATGTTTTTCGGACTTAAATGTGTTTTTCTGTCTGCTGATGACTCCCCAAACTACGCCCTGAAGCGCCTACGTGCATCAAAATTTTTCTGCAGTGTAATTTTCTAGACCTATCGCAAATTTGACGAAATGTGTTCACTATTCTCGAATATTGCGATTTATCTTTCCGACCAGTATTCTAAACGTTACGACAAAAGCAAACCAACAAATATCATTGATTATCTCGTATACAGGGTACAATGGATACACCTATCGAGGTTTTGTTTTTGCCTTAATTCTAGAATTTTGAAGATCCAGTAGTGTGAAGAGCAGGAGAAGCAGTTCGTGCTGAGAGTCAATTTAGGATCCCTCATCGTGCATCACCTGGCCTCTCGGTGCTGGAGTGCTCCACGCAGTGTAAATCCGTAGCGTGCCGTCCGGGGAATCGAACCCGGGCCTCCGTAGATGCGATGCCGAACCGTTGTCACTTCACCACAGAGAGGTGGTGAAGTGGTGAAGAAATGTATTATTCAGTATTGTTTATTGTATGACATCAACTTCTTGTGTAGCTAATTAATAAGCATGTTATCAGTTGCTTTTGTTTATATTTCTTCATACTGTTGTAGAAGAAGGAAAAAGTTCTTCTGGCTAACTTAACATAGTCCATGCTTGAGGTACAGTTTTCTTTGTAAACAAAGTGTGACCTTATCTCGACTTTCACGAACGTATCTCGAGTATTACGATTTTATCTGGTCCGCATCTCCTGTAGAAGTTAAAAGTTAGATGTATAACCTAGCGATGGTACCCATAATTTTGAACCGAGAATTGCTTGTATGCCTGCATCTGTGTTCGATGTACCACCATAGTAAAAAAAATGGGAAAGTTTGATGGTCACTATGCGAAATTTGACTCCATCGCACGCGAAGCTATTTGATAGACATTGAGATTATGCGCAATCTGCTCATCCAAAGCTGAATATCTGAAACTCGAAACTTGCTTGTTCATGAAAAACCATGCAAAGATCGGTTTTAGGGTTTTAGAATCTGATTGTGCACAGTTAGCTGTTAGAGATGCAAAAAAATATGTACGTTAGTAGAGGGGGCTAACTGCTCCACACCAACCGTCTGCGAAGTTGAGGAAAAAATATTACTTGTGAACTTACATTACTAAGGAAAGTAAACTATGTATACATTCAAGAAGCCATGTAAAAACTGTCATCTTAGTGATCTCACGTATTGTTTGTAGGATCCTGTTAGTCAATAGAAGAAAGTGAAGGTCTTCTGGCTTCTTCACGTGCACTCCTAATGTGTTCAGATGAATGGCCCGTTCGCTAATAAGCCGACTGGATGGGAAGCTGGAGTCTGTTAAGTAAGATCTTCCTGCCTCACTGCTGCCGCAGTGAACAGAAACCTTCTTCCTGCAAAGAAACCGTGAACGAATATGTGCCACATCTGTACATTCTATAGTAACATTCCGATCTCGAGTAGCGATCATAGCTAAACAATAAAAAACGGTAAGGCAATATCATTGGCAAAAAAGTTAAACTTACAGCAAAAATTAGAATTAAAAATAATTTATTCAAATCGTTCTATTATGACAGACCGCCCAGTAATGGCTTCGCAATGAAAAATGTTTACCATTGTTGGTGTAAATAAGGTAAAAACATACAAAAATAGATAACTTCGAGAGCGCATAGGTACCTCCTCCACGCAGGGCAACGGTTACGAAAAATTCAAATTGGCTCTGAAGCCGTGACTCAATATGTATCAACACCAAAATTTAATCATTTGTGCCTTTTGATTGTAACTACTAATAGTTTATACAATTTTCATCGGGATCCGCTCATAACATTTTGAGTTATGCTGCTGACAAACATTATGACAAACGTGAGTCAAACACACAAACGGGCCAACCGATCTGCACCAAAATTTAATCATTTACGTCTCTGAATTGCAGAAACTGTTAATAATATCAAAAGGCACAAATGGTTAGATTTTGGAGCTGATACAAAGAAAATCGTGGTTTTTGAGCCATTTTGAGTTTTTCGTTACCATTGCGTTGCCTTACTTGGCGGAGGTATGCGCTCCAAGGCCCCGTCCAGTCTACCGCCAAAATCTGTCCACACTATGGCGATTTCGCTGATCGCAGCGAATTTTCGTCGTCAACTCTCACCTTTGTGCGTTTTCGCGAGCGTCCAACTTGCTGGATATTTTTGCGGGATTTAGGCTGCGAACAAAGCAAGCTCACCCTGAAGTATTTTGTTCCGCTCACGCAATACGAATAAATTAGGTGTTACATGAGATTATCGTGTTTCTTTATAGATATTTTACAAGCTTTAAACTTCTCTGAGTTTTAATTCACTGCTAATTTGACGAGAAATATGAAACTTCACTGCATTAGTGACACTTGCGACGTAAACTGAGTTGACGGTAAACATTTTATCGTCGTTTTGTGGTTAAGCTGGATTTACACGGAGGGTGCTTTCCCCAGGGTGACGCCCCTACCCTACCCGTCGCACCCGCTCAAGCTTCCCCACTTGCATTTAGACGGAGGGTGAGTCACCGCACGGCAGTAACCACGAGATTGTGAGAAAATTGCGGCATTTGACTTAGCTAATAGATTCTTATCTTTGGAAACGTTGCTTAAATATTATCAGTATCACAAGTGAAGAAACTAAAGACATTTTTTCAAAGAAAATATATTTCGTACGACTAGAGAAACTTTGAAACTTTTGAAGTATAGGCTATCTTGAACGTATCATAAATAGGCTACCAGAGCTAAAAAAAAAAGGTTTTCAATTTTAAAAAAGAAGTTCTGTTGAGCTAGCATGATCATTCGTTTAACATGATGTTCAATTTTTTTCTAATTATTGCTTAAAATTCTATGGTCAGTATCAAGAAAATAATGAAAAATTTTACTACACAATGAGCGATATGCTGCCCAGTTCGGGAAGAAATATGTTGATGCTTGTAAAAATGTCTTCGATATCTGCACTTGTGATACTGATAATATTGACATCGCTAGCATTACTTCTCTGTTAATAACAATAAAGAGGAGAATGGGTAATCATGAAGAATTTGGTACAAGGATTATTTAAACTGAATAAATGAGACACTTCCATCAATATTATCGGGGAATTAAGATTCAAAAGCGAGGAATATTTTTTACCTTTACTTCTGTTAGAATTAAAAAAGATAAGGAAACCATGAAGAGTTTGATAGAAGGATTATTTAGAGAAGAGAAATGAACAAGGCAGTTGCAGCAATATTATCCATGAATTAAGATTCGAATGCGAAGAAAATTTTCTTAAACTTATACAAGATTTAATTCGGAAGAATTTCAAACTGGATTAGATTTATTATATATTTTTAAGTTTCACAGCACCACCCTTGCTTCCACTAAATTCATCTACGTTAAAACTTAAGCCCTAGGAAATTTTTATTGATTGGGAGAAACTTCTAAAATTGTGATTACGCAAGAGAACATGATGAGAGTGATGAGAGAGCAGCTGATGCATCCCACACTCACGACCTCGGACTACATATGGGTATATACCCATATTTACTCCGAGCTCACGACCGCCAGTGGCGCTCTGACACCCGTGAGGTTTCCAACATCAAGGGGGCCAGCGAGAACGCCCCGGGGAACGGGAGGGAGGCTGTTGAGTTCGTGTTTAGGGGTTATTTAGAGAGGCGGGGAGAGAGACAGGGACGTTCCCCCGGGGAACGCACCCTCCGTGTGAATGCAGCTTTACACAGTAGTGTTTAGGAGACAAAATAATATGTCCCAACATTTTACACTACGTATGGCGAACATAAATTGTCGGGAAACTCCAATTGAAAAGTTAATTACTTGACAACCTCGAAAACAATACCGAGTAGTAAAGAAACGTGTGAAAATGTCAACCCAAGCTCAGTTGGCGGTATACGTTTTGCTGAAGAACGATAGAAGTAGTATCTGCATTTAGAATCATTGCTTATTCATAGTTTAGTCGATACTACAAGTAAATTAAGTTATTAATAGTGACAAAAACTGCATCGTCTTTGGACCATTGGAGCGTGAGCAGCAAAGTTTTGCTAAACATTTGCGCTTAATAGTCAAGCGTCGCTACAATTGACCGGGCGACAGTGTGGACGCTGCTGCAAGATTTTCGCTGCGTTCTGCGAAATCGCTGAAGCGTTTTTCGCACATATGAGCGGTAGTGTGGACGGGGCTTGAGAGTGCTCTAGTTACAGAGTAAAGTCCGTAGATATTTAGCTCTACCGTCTCTGGGAGAATGCTGGCCATTCCTTTACTATTAAGCTTATATCAATTTATTGTGCTTCCTGGTAGGAAAATCCTCCCAAATTCAACGGTACCAACGGTTTTTTTCTACGACGAATAATATAAGAGTTATGACCAAAATGAACGTGACAATCGGAATACGGCGATTTTCTAGCTATCTCTAGATGGTATATGGCTTGCTGCATTGAACTCATACGTATTGTTTTGGTGTTTCCTAATAGTAAAAAATCTTCTCAAATCCAATGCCAGCATTTTTTTTATTACGACGAATAATAAAAGAGTTACAACAAAAAAACACTGGGCACGATCGCTTCCAGGCGTTCCAGCGGGGTTGTAATCTGGCAATTTTGGGCACGATCGGTGCCAGACTGTTCCAAACGCGGCATTAGCCGAAACTTCTAACCCCACTCACTGAACCCCACTAACCCCTACCACCTTCAGATGGCTTACAGCTGGTGCAGCGCATCGTGCTGTTTCCAACGGTATGCAACAAAGCTTAATTTGAATGTTTTTAGCGTGAGCGCCAGAGGTGGGTCCTATCGTGTCCACCAGTTCAAGCGAGGGTTAAGAGAGCTGCAGTTTTCTATAATAATGAAGGGAATACTGGAATAATTTGGTGTTTCCTATACAAAGAACGCACCCATAACTATTAAACGTTGGCAATCGAGTGTTTTGGCCCATATGTATGGAAATAATTTAGATAGATTTCTATGAGGTTTCTCTTTCATTTTTTCTGTTTCTAACGAAAAAATTCAATAGAATCTGTTCTTACTGGCTATTGGTGATAGGCTGACACAGACCAACATACTAACAAAAGTAGTGTTTTATAAGCAAACTATATTGGTCATATATATATAGCAATCTGAATTGACGTTCCATGTTATTATCTAAGAAAATGATATCTTACTTTAGTCAATGCAAAAAGTTTTCATTGATTCATAGGGCAGAAAACAGTAAGTTCAGACTTCGATAGATTATCTCTTCCTCATATTATCAAGTCTTTATTGCAATACCGTTTAAAAATATATCCGTATATGAGCCATCAAGTTTTATTTATATAAAAAAAAATTTAAATCCTACTCTTTTTTGCACTTTGATCAGAAATTTGACCAAACTTGATGTATTTGACTATATCTCTTTTGAGATTTTGATTCACACTTTCAATTATTTATTTGTCTACCAGGTTTGTCTTGTAAGAGGTAGGTGTATTTGGAGTATTTGCTGTATGAGTCTATATAACTCAAGTGATAAACTGTGACTCGTCCCTCGTGCATATAACCATGTCCATATGTGTTCTTATGCGTATTTTTTTATTATTTATTGATACTCATATTACAAGTTCTCTACTGCCAGAGTACATGAATATTCCAAATACGATTATTATTTCTTCTAGAACTCCTTCCTGTATTACAAATAAGAAATTAGATATTTAAAACTCAGAAATTAAACATGATTGATGAAAAGAAAATTAGAGTGTCAAATTAATAAAATTCAACATCTGAATGGTTGACTTTCAAGGCCATTATCGACCTGCAAAATGTAATGCAATAAGGTAAGGCACGGCACAAGTTTCATTTAGTATTATGGGATATACTTGTGTTGTACCACTGCTGATCTCATATATTGAAGCGTGACAGTTTTCTCTACTGATCCATTTTCATTGCATTAAACACATTATTTAGGGAGGTGAAGACCAGGAGGGCAGTACGAATCATCATGTATTAAAATCGAAAGTTTGGGGTATCATACCCATCATCAGCGAAACTCTAGAAGTAAAGTACAAAAAATTTACCAGCCGAGATTAAAATTTACAAGTACAATAGCAATGAACAATTACAGAGACGAAAAAAAAAGAAAAAAAAACTAACGGTTGATGATATTTAACGGATATGCAGATTGTGCTTCATTGAGAGGAGGCTTTAATCTCGGCTAGTAAATATTTTGTATTTTACTTCTACAGTTTCGCTGATGATGGGTACGATACCCGAAACGTTCCATTTTAATACATGATGATTCGTACTGCCCTCCTGGTCTTCACCTTCCTAGTGAACCTGCGATGCAGAAGATATTTGGATATAATTGACACATTATTTATACCGAATTGTAGTAATTGTATGTTTCAGTAATCGTTTTTACACAATCTAATATTTTCTGAGGTGGAAAAGGAGAAGTTACCGGGCTTTGCAAACGTCCTGACCTGTCTTGTATTTTCAAAGTGCGAAGCTCATTCCAAAGACTCGATGAAATTTATTGACAATGAGTCATTGCTAAACTATTTCAGATAATATAATTACTGGTAACAGTGCTCATTTTTATACATTGTTGGTAATGGGAACAAAAAGGATAAAGATAGCAGCTCTCCTTCGCGCGGGTCACCAGAAGGAAGACATTGTTAGGTTGCAAAATGTCAATTTATCAATGGTGAAACGGGTTGAAAACCGTCTTAAGAATAATGAAGGCCTCAAAGATCGACCACGTTCAGGCAGACCACAAGGTATTCAACGGAAGAATATTCGAAGAGCCTTTGAAAATGATCCGAAGCTCAAATGACTGAATTTACGAAGAAGAAGAAGATTTATGTGTCAACCGTGTCAAGAGCTGTAAAGAGTGAAGGTGGAAAGAGCTCAAAGCATCGAAAATGACCGCTGCTAACTGCTGACTGGGTTAAAAAGCACCAGGAGCGATGTTCCTGCCTTCTTAACGACTTGAAAAGTCATGGAAATCGAGTTATCATTTTCTCAGATGAGAAGATCTTCACCGCGGATCCTGTCTTCAACAAGCAGAACGATCGAGATGTGAGCTTTGGCCAAGACATCACTGATGTTCGTTATGTCTCCACAACAAAGCATCCGGCCTCAATGATGATGCTTGGCGTTGTGGCCTCCAATGGAGAGAAGATGCCTCCAGTGTGGTTCAAAGGCGGTTACAGGTTGACAGGGGCTGAATACAAGGATATCATGGCCACGAAAGTTCTTCCTTGGATCAGAAAAATCGTCAGAGATGGAGATGACGTGTTTCAGAAAGATGGTGCACCAGCGCACACGTCGAAAACCGTCCAAAACTGGATGAGCCATAACATGACTTTCTTGCCCAAAGACTTCTGGCCCCCACTTTCGCCTGATCTCAATCCTCTGGACTACAACGTGTGGGCCGCATATTGAGAGTAAAGCATGCAAAGATTGCCGCAACAACATTGAGGAGCTGAAAGCCTCTGTGAACCGCACTTGGGCCATATGAGGAAGGACTACGTCCGTAACGTGTGTAAGGACTTCCCACCACGATTAGGGCGTCTTATTGCTGCCAATGGAGATCCTAGTGAATAGCAATGTTGTTTAGATCACCATTAACTAATACTTTAAAAATCTTGTTATATTTCATTATAAACGAAGCTTTTTCGAACTTTGGGTGGCAAATTATTAAAGCAGATCAGGACTTTTGCAAAGCCTGGTATGGGGTAACTTTGTAGTACTTATTTTTTCTAATTACTAAGATTTCTGGAAATATTTTATAAAGTATTTGCTTCCTCCCTTATAACTTTATTTAACTTGTTCTGCATAATCAATAGGGTAGAAGTTATAATATATTATCATAGAATCTTCAAACGTTATGGACTAATTTGAGGTTAATGAGTTCATACGCACCCCATATGGGAACGACTGATGTATGTGGTTATGGTTCCAGAATGCGAAGGCTTCCTAATTAAGTAGTACTTACATTAAGGATAAAGGGAATGGGAGCGTTTCTGTAAGATCTGGAGAGTCGCCCCAGAAGGAGTCCAACAGGTACAGCTCGAAACGTCTTGGAGTGTCCGCCAGCCTAGGCACGAGGTGCTGTAAGCCTGGCAGAGATTCGTTCTCTTGTGATACGATGGTCACTGTATGTGGCCTGTGGGTAGTGTTTGTTAGTGTCTCGGAAACCTTAGTGACGTCATCATTTGTAGTGATCAGCCAACAACTACCGGGAAAGAAACAGTTTGATGCACAAGGTGCAGGGCTTCTTCCTCTCGGAGCAGCTTTAGGGACTGTGGAAGAAAATTTGGAGCCGTTTGTGCTCACAACAACCTTGGAACTCGGAGAAATTTTTTTCGAGTTGTTTGCTCCCGCAGCAGACTGGGGGCTCAGGGAGGAAATTCTAGAGCAGCTTGCGCTCTCGGCTGACTGGGGTTTCCAGGGAAATATTTTGGAGTTGTTTGCGCTCTCAGCAGACTGGGGGCTCAGGGAGAAAAACTTAGAGTTGTTCGCATTCACTACAGACTGAAGGTTCAGGGAGGTACATTTAGAGTCGTATTCGTTTTCAGAAGACCGGGAGCTCTTGTCATCGTAGGTACTTTCTGTGCCTGATGTGCAAGAATACTCATCGTCTTCAGCCCAAGACCTCGAGTCAGCCTGCTTGTCTTCGACATCAGTTGCTTGCTGAAAATCGTGAAATCAGTAGTGAAGAAAACACACTAAAGAAGGGTGAGTTTTTTTATATTTATAGGTGTCATCTATTGACGTGGAGCAGTCGAGCCCACTGAGCTCGACTTGTCCGAAATTTCAGACAGATTTCGTTGTATCGCCATTTGAATCGTGTTCCAGGTCGTAGCACCGACCTGATTATCCTGGAGGCTTCTGAAACTTACATACTTCAAAGTGGGATTGAGTTTTTGGAATCTCATGCTAATTGATTTTGTGTTTATATACAATATACTAAAAATTGGGTAGAGTGGGACAAAACCAACGTACATATCTGAAGTTTTGAAGTCAAGTACAGTAGACTTAGCGTAACTGGACCTCAGTGAGTCAATCGATGACACCTTATGTCAACACAGGACGTTCAAAACATTTGGCACTAAGGTAATAACAACAGAATAAATAAAGATATAGATCTTTTTACCCTACATTCCTTCAACATGCCCTTCTCCATGGATTACACACTTATGGAGCCGTACCATTCACTTGATAAAGCACTAAGAGTACTCCAAGAAGTTTGTAGGTCATGAGGAGAGTATGTTGAAAAGCTTGAAACTCAATCTACATCTCTATTAAATATGTCTTTGTTGCCCTGTTGCTATAACTTTTTGATCGTCCTACATACTATATATGGATCTAGGTCTTTTAGCCGTGGGTCAATTCGCCGTAGGTCTTTTCGCCGTTAGGTCATTTCGCCGTTAGGTCATTTCGCCGTGAGGGCATTGCGCCGTGACATGATATTAATGACGTGGTAGTATATAAATTACACCCAACTACGCCGAACCTAAGATGCTATTATTATCATTATGAAAAGTTTCAGCTTCAGCAGCAGAACTTCTCAAGAAATAGAAGCATATAATATATTAAAAAGAAAAGGTAGAATAAAATGAAAAATACAATAAGGTAAAATGTAATGGTGCCTAAAACCACCGAGCTTAGTCATTTACCACTCATGAAACAATAGAAAAAATCATATTAATAATAATCATCAACAAAATTCCAAATCCAGTCATTTACGGGAAAAAAATGCAATAAAGTTGATAATCAAAAGCTGGAACTCAAAATACCATAATTCACGTGAAAATTGCACATCTTGGTCATTTACTAAGATACAAGCGAGTGACTAAAAATAACTATAATATGCTAAACAAAAATGAAAAGGAAAACGTTTTGATGAAAATTTTATAATTGACCAAGCTATCGTCGACATTGGGTCGGTCGACAGAGGCTTCGCATTGCCCTGCCAGTCACTTGAGACTGATCCAGCCGGACGACTTAAACTCAATTTACCTTGTGCACAGAATTTTCAAGGTATATTCAGCATGAAAGTTAACATCAGTATTTGAGTTATCGATAAAAATGAAACAATTGATATAATAGGAGAACCACACTGCACATAGAAAACATGTTTACTACGTAGCCTATACCGCAAACGATTCGCAACATAATATATCCATCATCAGTGCTGTAAAATAGGGAAAGAAAACATATATAAAATACATATAAAATAAGGGACGAAAGCATTCACTACAACCCACTAAGAGACATAAATAAGAACAAAATAAATCAACACCAGCCTAAGTCAGAATCAATCTAAAAGCCATGCAAGCAAGGGAAGGAACAGAAGTGGTAACACCAGCCTAACTAACGACATTCAAGTGGACTGCCGATTGACAAAATCTTAGTCATTTTAGTAACTCGGTCATGTCTTAGTAAATGACCAAGATGTGCACGTTTTGTGGGAATTATATTGTAAGTAGCAGTAAGTTATTTTTAATTTATTTAGCGAATAACTAGATTTTGAACTTTTTACTCATTATACATAAGTTGGATGTTTTTTATCATTATTTCGTGTTTAGTAAATGACTAAGATCGGTGATGGGCATCATTGCATTTGAAGTTACTGTATTTTTAATTTTATTCCAACTTTTCTTTTTATTACCCTTTCTTTTCCTGGGAAGTTTTGTTGTACGACTTGCTATGTGAGGCAGAAACTGAAGCTGAAACTTTTCCAAGGAATAATAATAGTATAAAAGGTTTGGGCGTGGCTGGATATAATTTATGTATTATCAAGATATTTATGGTACATCACGGCAAAATGACCTAACGGCAAAAAGACCGACGGCGAATTGACGGACGGCCAAAAGACCGACGGCGAATTGATGGACGGCGAAAAGACCGACGGCGAATTAACCGACGGCGAAATGACCGACGGCGAAATGACCGATGGTAAAGAGACCTGTAACGACTATATATATATACATATATAGCGATCTGGGAGCTTAAACGTAAGCTAATATTACTAAAACCTACGTTAAATGTTATCTGCGTTAGCTGTAGTTTGACTATTACTCCTAAAGAACTAAAATCTACGGGTTAAAAAACCACCTTTCTCGATAGCAAAACGCTCAAAACGTCAGGCGTCCCTATCGTCGACCGACCACCCCTGGTTGAGAGCCCTTTCAATGAGATGGCCCTCGGATGGTTAGGTTAGGCTAGGAGTGGTTCTGCCAGCGTTCCTAAGTGTTTTTAGTGTAATTATGGGAGTTTTTTTAGTGTTTTTTATTGGTTTTTAATGTTTAGTGCAGAATTTTTTATGGTATAAGTGTTTTTTTTTTTTTACTTAGCGTCAATCTTTGATTGGCCTTACTTAGCGTCAATTTGAAATCGTTTATTTCGGTTTTTTAGTAGAAATAACCTTGTTTTCTTAGCAAATTGGACGTTAGCAGAACCAGACCTGGTCCAACCTAACCTTACACGTACGTATTCATTGGCTTGTAGGCTAATTACACTTAAAAGCTTATTATACCATAAATTACACCTAATGCAAGAAAATTACACTTAACGAACCCTCTTACACCTAAACTATTCATTAGCTATATATATAGATATATATTCTCTTAAAGTGGCATAATTACTTGTAGAACTCGAAAAGAAGCAGTTGAAGAAATTTCGGTACCCACGACGCGCGTTTCGCTGTTCTCCAGCAATACAGGTAAAACCCTTCTCTAATACAGCAAGTACAGAAGTTACTTAAAGTAGCAGGTGCTCCAGCATTATAAAAATACGTTCTTAGGTCAAAAACAACATAAACTTTTGCTTTAAAATGTTCAGTGTGTCAAGTCATACCTGCATTTCCCCCATCCAATCCAAGAATTGTGCCACGTGTCTCTCCAAGTCCTCCATTGCGAGCATCTCGAGCTCGTCGTTGCTGATGCCGGCAAGTGCGTTCTGAAGGTCTCTTCTTTCTGGCTTCTCGTTGGAGCTCTGTGCCAGGCACTGTTGTGACTGCCCAATGGATTTCTTTTTTTCGTTCAATTTCAGTTTGTATTTTTCTAGATAGACCTGGATGTAGCTAAGCAAATTCACACCCTGTGCTTGGGAAACAAGAATTGCATCCAACTTATTCAGTCTCATTTGAAGTTTGTTGATGCATTTTGACTTCTCCTCTGCCACGATTGCGTCGTCATTTTTGAAGCTGTCAACGGGGATAATCGAGTGCCCAAGATGGTCTTCAGCGAAGCACTTCATGCAAACCAAACTGCTGCATTTGCAGCACCAGCAATCGGCTTCCTGTTTGTGTTTTGGGCAGATGCATTGATCACTGAGGGTACTTCTTTCATCATCAGATGGCATGAGCATATAATTTACAGGCAACTGGTCCACTGGAGCCTCGTACTCCAGCCTGCAAGAAGGGCAAAGCTTCTGCAGCTTCGAGTCCAACTTCTGCAGGCAGCTGTAGCAGTAGGAGTGGTAGCAGGGGAGCAGCAGTGGTCTCCTGCTCTCCGTATCAAATGCTTCTTGACATATATGACATTCTATCGCCATCGTCAAATCTGCACAACAACAAAATGTAGAATTTATGATAACATAATCTTCTATTATTGTCTAGATCAGGGTGTTTGAAACATGTGAAGTCAATTCGTTGCACTTTAGACTACCGGAATATACACACTGAGTACGACTGCTTGCATCATTGATACACAATGTTAAACGTAAGAATCTGCGTCACGTAGATGTTATTAACTCGTATCTCATAGACATTTTTCCCCACTTTGTCAGTGAACGTTTGCTTAAAATAACATTCTTCTCGGTGGTGCCTATCTGTTAGGTTATATCTCATGCGCTATAGTTTATCATTGCTGTTGTACTTGTCAGGTTCTCAGTATGCATTAACGAACTTTGAAGGAGTCTCTAAAGAGGTCTCTGCGGTTGCTGGACGCCAGCTTCTTGTAGGTTAGTAGTAGATATTATAGGAGCGTTCTGACGCTTCCTCATTGCGTTGACGCTGGAAAATACAAAGATGGATTCGTGTCTGGCGTCTTTCCCGTGCTATATTCCATATCAATTTTCTGTACTAGAACTTTTTTTTAATTTAATGGAGAGATAAATGAAAATAAATTGCAGGGACAATCCTGCCCCCATCGAAATTGAAACAAATTTGAGCGTGTGGAAAATACCGTGATACGATTTTGAAAAATGCACGGATCAAATATGAAGGGCAACGAAACAGAAGGGACACGTAAGCGAGTCAAATTTTACTCTGAGCCGTTAGAAAAAATAAAGTGAAAGAGAAAATGTGATGAAAGTATGGTATAGTGTATGAAATGAGCTTTCTGTGTGTTATTCAACCACTGTCTGAATGTGGTTTCTTTGTGGAAGAAAGAGTCTTTTGGTTATCATTTTTATTTTGTTAAGTTTGTGGTTTTTCTGGGGTGTATTTTTTCACTCCCTCCTTACAATTGTGGTTTTCCACCTCGGGAACCCACTTGTTGGTATATCGTAGCTGTTTTTTGATAACGGTTTTTGACAACATTGGTAGCGTGACACCGAGGGCCTTCACTTATTTTATGCTGCTCATATAATAAATATAGAAGGGGAAGGTAAAGATCGTGTAATTGTAACGTTATATACTTTAGCGATGATCACATGACGAGAAATAACGCAGATACTTCATCATAACGTGCGTACAATGACTACTGACGAATACTCTTTCTTCAGCTACAGATGTTTCGGTTCATATTCTACAACCTATCTTGACACGGACCTCTTTCAAACTTATAAATTCTCCCCTGGAAATGTAACTTTTTGTTATTCATTTTTTCTTTGCCCGGCAACAGCGCTAATTTCCATTTCGTCGATTCACAAAATTCATATAGATCTATTAAAATTTTTATTCAACCCTCAAAATAACCACAAAAACAGCTATTTTCCTCCCTCAGGATAGCAGCTTCTCATGGACCTACGTAAAAACAGATGGTTAGGCTAGACAGGTGAGTTGCGTTGGTTTTTCCTGTAAACGGCAGCAACGGCTGTAAACGCAAATAAGCAGATAGCTCGGCTAAGCAGATGGGTTCTCTAAAGAGCAAAGCCTTTTGTCTTAACTGCAAGAATATAGAGCAAATAGGTACATACTCTAATGAACCTTCAGCTCAGGATTTTGGGTCACTGCATAGTAAATATAACTTCGTTAGAGCCTCAAATGTCATAAAATATTTGATGGCATCCCAGCCCTTAATTAATTTCGTGAGAACAGCTCTGCTTTAAATATGAGAAAAAAAATTCCCGAGGACTTTACAGGATTAATTCTACCGCACGAGCCTTTGTCGTACATCAAAATCACAACAAAAAATCATGCTGAAGGCAAAAATATCAAAACGGAACAATAACATGTTTTGGTGTAAACAAAATCTTGTTGAATTGGACGTCGGATGCAGAGCGTTCTCAGGTACAAATTGGTCTAGCTGCATCAGCTCAGTCTGCCATTTGCGCGGTCTCGTCAGTCTGAACTTGAACAAACAGTTACTGCTGCAGATTTTGTTTTCCAAGCACACAAGGTATGAAGAACAACAACTGTCATTGGGAATTAGCTACTTACGCTACTAGAATATTTTCCGACACAAGCTAGCAAAAAAATAGAAACAGCGGCGGTCTAACATCGAATAACTGCACGGTATTGAGCGAACTGGGAAAATAAACCGAGTGTTGGTATCTCATCGAGTTGCAACTGATACACGCTATCGTCAGTGGTCTCATGAACTAATCAGATAAGAATGTCCGTACGAGAGCACGATATTTATCGGCAATCATTTACGTGGGAAAGTGTTTAATTTCTGTGTTACGACTCCGAAGAGAAGGAAAAAGAAGAAGATTCTTCTATCATTCGTAACTTTGCCGCAAAATTGACAGCAAATCTTCATTCTCGTTCCTTTTACTAGAAATAGAAAGTATTATATTTTATCTAGTATCTATGTCCATTATTTATTATTCGGCCACATTTTTTGTCTCTTAAATATGCTAGATGTCATCGATTGGCGCGTAAAATTGTGCCGTCGATTCTTGACTCTCCGGAACGCACTTGCGTCAAACTCGCCATTCTGTGCACGCTCATCGTGTGTGCGTTCAAGTAAGCTTTCTTGCCGCGCAACAATCACAAGAAGCATTACAATAAGCACTACTTAACCAAGCCTAACCTAACTTTATCTAACCTTACCTAACCTTGCCTAACCTAAAATAACCTTACCTTACCGAACCCAATCTCCGAACCTAAGCTAACCTATCGTTACCAGCTAACCTTACCTTACCTAACCTAATCTGCGATACAGCGAGCTGGCGCAGCTCACGAACTTGAAAGCCGCCCGCACGTACACCGATGCCCGTGGACAAACGTACATAGCGCATGGCGAGTTTGACGCCTGTGCCAACGGGCAGCACTATTGTCGTTCACAACGACTTTGCGTTCAAGTAAGCTTTGCTGCGCGCGCCACCACTAAAATGAACACTACCTAGGCTAACCTAACCTAGTCTAACCTAACCTACCCTTACCTCCTTACCTAACCTTCTAACCTAACCTAACCTAACCTTGCCCAACCTAAACTTTCTAACCTTACCTAACGTGGCCTAACGTTCCTAACCTTATCTAACCTAACCTTACCTAACCTAACCTTACCTAGCCTAACCTAACTTTATCAGCGATACAGCGAGCAGAACGTAGCACCTACTTGAACGCCGCTCACACGCACACGATCTGCATACACAAACACACGAATCGTTGCAAACGACGATAGCGCCATCGGGCAGCACTATCGTCGTTCGCGACAATTTGTGTGCGACTTTGTGTACGCAGATCATGTGCGTATGAGACGCGTTCAAGTTGGTGCGCCGCGCTGCTCGCTGTATCGCTGATTAAGTTAGGTTAGGTAACGTTAGGTAATATTACTTAATGTTAGGTAAGGTTAGGAAAGGTTAGGTTGGGTTAAGTTGGGTTAGGCTGGGTTAAGTTGGGTCAGGCTAGGGTAGTTAGGTTAGGTTAGGTTAGGTAGGGTTAGGTTAGGTAAAGTTAGGTAAGCTTAGGTTATGTTAGGTAAAGTTAGGTTAAGAGGTTAGGTTAGGTAAGGGTAGGGTAGGGTAGGTTAGGCTTGGTTAGGATAGCCTAGGTAGTGTTTATTTTAGTGTTGGAGAGCGCAGAAAGCTGCGTGTTCAAGTAAGCTTTGCTGCACGCGCCGCCACTAAAATAAACACTACCTAGGCTAACCTAACCTAGACTAACCTAACATGACCTACCCTAACCTACCCTTGTCTAACCTAACTTAACCTTCCTACCTAACCTTCTAACCTAACCTAACCTCACCTAACCCAGCCTAACCTTCTAACCTAACCTAACCTCACCTAACCCAGCCTAACCTTTCTAACCTTACCTAACCGAACCTTACCTTACCTAACCTAACCTAACTTGATCAGCGAGCAGTGCGGAGCACCAACTTGAACGCCGCTCACACGCACACGATCTGCGTACACAAACACGCACACAAATTCGTCGTGAACGACGATAGCACCACCGGGCAGCCCGCACAGGCATCAAACTCGCCATGCGCTATGTACGTTTGTGTAAGGGCATCGGTGTACGTGCGGGCGGTGTTCAAGTTCGTGTGTAGTGCCTGCTCGCTGAAACGCAGATTAGGTTCGGTAAGGATAGGTAAAGTTATTTTAGGTTAGGTAAGGTTAGGTTAGGTAAGGTTAGGTTAGGTGAAGTTAGGCTAGGTTGTGTTAGGTAGTGCATGTTGTAGTGCTTCTGGTGGTTGTTGCGAGGCAAGAAAGCTTTCTTGAACGCACGCACGATGAGCGTTCACAGAATGGCGAGTCTGACGCCAGTTGCCACCGGGCAATGTTTTGCAGTTGGATATTTGTAACAGAGCCCCGAGGCTGCCAGCTTAACAAAACGCAAGACGCGCTCGCCCTGAGGCTGAATGGGGAAGTTATGGCAGATACGTTGAAGCGAAATGCTGTATGGCGCGATGCCATTTTTGCGGTCAGTGAACTAAATTGTTCGCATTTGAAGAGATCTCTCTACTGCAGCATCCATGCTTTTATGATGTTTGTACTCTTCAGGCAATTATTAGAAGCAATAAAAAGTGGTAACGTGCATGTATAACGCATTGGAAACAAAAAGAATCTAAATAGCTGTTCTCCTCCGTGCGGGTTAAAACAAATCACACATCGCCAATCATCTTAGAGTCAGTCGAATGACCGTTTACATAGTGGGAGACAGGTTGAGGAAAAGTACAGTTGTCAAAAATCGACCTCGTTCAGGCAGATTCAGAGCTGTCAATCGATCGACTGTCGGGAGACTAATAATGACACAGGTTGCGAAAAAAAAGAACATCTCTACAGCCATATAGTCCAGGGCCGCCAAGAGTGGACAGAATACTACTCACTGTTCGCCGGGAAGATTAACGTCATGGGTGCTGTTATTGTCGTCTTAACTATTTGAAGAAAGATAGCGACCGCACTGCATTTTCTCAAATGCTAAAACATTCGCAGTGGATCCAAACTTGAACAAGCTTTACAATTACGTTGTGAACTTTAGGCAGGACATCTCAAAGGTCCTTTATACTGTCTATCAGAATCTACAAGAAAGCATCTTGAGCAAGATGCTCTCTTGTAGATGTTACCTGGAGTTGTCATTTGAAATGATGAGACAGTGCCACCTGCGGTTGCTCTAAATCGTTTATAGGTTAACCGTCGTCGATTAGAGTAGTTGGTAACTTGGCTACAACGGTCTTACCATGGGTGAAAATATTACGAGTTACAGTAGGCCGGTATGCCAGCACATACGGCCAAAGTCCTGCATAAAATTGTGGCAGCCCTAGTCACCTGATTATAGCATTTGGGTACATGTATAAAACAAAACTTGCAAAGCTCACAATAACAATGTGAACCAGCTGAATTTCTCCATAATGCGCATTGGGCTTGGCGTGGAAAGATTCCATCCGTAAAATATTCGCGGCTTTCCGATAACGCCTGAACCTCGTCGTCCCTGCTTAGAATGAGTACAATGATTAATAGTACTCTGAAAGTACATAATACAATACTGGCTTAATAGTATTTATCTGATTGCACAAATAACATCATTGGTTCAGGTGTTGGACACAAAATAATAAAGCTTAGCAAAACTCTTGCTAAATCTGAGATTTGCTTATCAGTTCTTGGCGACACCCCGAACAGCAATACTCAGGGTGGACACTCATCGCTGCATGTGACGCTACCCAGCGCCTCATAACCAGCGGCATCAAGCTCAATGTAGAGTAGGCTTTAGTCCTGGCCACTGAAGAGTTGAATTTTTCACATTACTTTGTGTATTTAATGGGCACAACAAGTTCTCTTAGCTTTCAATGTCAAAAGACTTTAAATAAGGCAATTTGCTCCCATTAAGACACATGCAACCGAATGAGCTCTTGTATAATTCTATCGGGAAGTGAACCCCTAAGCTTACCACAAGTCCCCGCACAAGTACCATTTATACATCTAGCAAAATGTTGCTTGGAGTTGAATTCCTTTAAGATATGATCATTGACAACTTGCATAGCTTCATAAATAATAAAATTTAAACGTACCTTTTCCCTGACAACTCCATTTTAACTTTGTGAAGGATACCTTGTACATTTGACGTCAGTTATATTACTGTAAGAAAGTCTTGCTCAACTAGTCGCATTTCAATGGATTTCTGCTTTGTTTCTAGAAATAACGTCTACTTCCTATTTAAACATCATATCAAAGGTGAAAGAGTAAACGTCAGTAGTGCCATACTCTTAGGAAAAATTGGATCGGTGATGGGCATCAATTGCTCAAACTCGAAAGGCAAAACTGGCCAAATCAGTCCTTCCACTTTGATTTCAGGTAATTACTTCGCTCCGCCTAGAGACTTTGGATGAACAACTGTCGGCGAATTGCGAGTACCTGCAACTTATGGCTCTCGAGTGCATTGGCCTTGAACGATCAAATTATATTTTTGGCTATAGTTCTTAATAACTCTGGAAACAAACATTCTACGGGTGGAATTTTTCCAACTGTATCTTCATAAGTTCTACCTATTGATTTCAAATCTGACGTTATGCTTTTTGGTTTGTCACGTCCCATTTTCAAGTGATCTCGTTGTTCTATTGGTAGCATTTCATCAACGCTATTCCCGCAGAGCAGCATCCAAGCATAAGGATCATTCGTATAGATTTCACTGTGCTCACCCCGGCCTGATACATTCTGCATATATTTCAATCGTGCTTCCTGAACCTGAATTGTGCCTGTTCCAAGTTTGAGCAGTATTCCGAGCAAACAAAATTGTTGTTTAATAATTCCTCCTTTCGAGAATTATTTCATAAAGAGGTGTGGCGTTGAGTGCGCTTGAGATTCCTTGCAAAAGTTCAGCGTGTGAGGCTTTCGTCGCCGTTGACTGCTGAAAAATACAAGCATACTAAAATAACTAATATTGAGAATAAAAATAACAGGTTACCCGTCTTGATATCACAAAATGTGTACCTACGTGATATTTCAGTGTAAAGATTGCGTCATGCGATGGTGGGAAGGTTGGTCATATCATGGCAGAGTGCCAAACACGAAATGATAAATGGTTTAATGAACGAAATTATGAAATAGAAATAGCCAATGTGGTTGCAATTCCACTTTTTTTGTAAGTGTGAATGTGTGTGGAAATTATCTCTGAATTTGTAAATTACATGCTCATCGTTTCAATTTATGATATCTATTTCAATCATATGCTATTTTCTTCATGTTCTACTACAAGTCCTTGGGAAGAAGCATTAAAACCCCGATTACGAGGTGTTCCAAAATCATGGCATTTAGAGTTAGAGATAAACCAAAACATAGCTTCACGTGTTGAGACAAAGGGTAATTGATGTAAAATTCTATGAGTAGAATTACTACGATGCATGAATCATATAATATGTTTGCTTTGATTCTTCACTACAGCCTTCAAATCTTGAGGGAATGGCTACACCTGCGGTACACATTTGTATTTTTAAGGATCAATGCCAATCCTTAAAGTAATAAATTTTCGTTTTAGATTAATGACTGAGGTATGAGAAGATCTACCGAAATCACTCTTTGCAACGGACCACTCTGAGAACTTGGGTGGTCTCAAATCAGGACGCCGCGAGGGCCAATCTTTATTCGTAAACAACGCAGGGATGCGAGTATGAATCAAACATTGAGTCGTTCTGGAACTGTAAAATGGCGCTGTATCCTGTTGGAGAGTCCCGTTCGCACCAACGAAAGGCTCCTTTCTCTACGTGAGCAGTTCTGTTTCTAAGATGTTGCTGATATAGCTACCTTCGGATGTTAATTTTAACCCCTGAGGGTACAAGAACGAAGAGAGACCATCCAGCTGCCGTTACCTCAGACCAGCCATCAAAGCCAGCATGCATTGACGTCCTTATACTCCCCGTTCAACGTCTAATTTCTTTTTACCGGTAAAAACTAATTTGAGCAACCTGTCATTATATTTTACTTAACTAAAGATGTTATGTCATCTTGCGAGTCTCGTGACTTTTAACAGCTTCAAGTTCATGCCTTTTTTATATTTTCTGGTGGAAAATTTTGAGATCGTCGTTGAACACTCCGTGCATGAAAATTGGGTTGCTGCTGCTGCCTATTTTCTGGCCAAATGTCGAGGATTCTGTCATGGCTTTCCCCGCGTGATTCTGATACTTGCAAAGTCTGAATATTCCGGTTTCTGACGAAACTTAAGCCCTATGCAGACGAGAAGCAAATATTGTCGAAAGTGGCATTTCGCCCATAAATGCTCCACTAGACCCAGCGAAGAAGTTGCCTGAAGAGCGAATTCAGCAGGATGCGTCTAGGCGAATCTTTTTCGTAGCTTTGGAGCAATTCTATAAGTAACTTATGGTCCAGTTTTCCCTATTATCTGTTGACTACCATGGTACGTAACGCCCCGTTTTTCCTAAAAGTTTGCGTTAAATGGTGGCGATCGTAACTGCAATGTCTAAAGAATAAAATGCATTTACCTGCAGATTACAACGATAATAGCCGCAGAAAACTTACATCTCAAAATTTTTTACAAGCTAATAGATAGCACAAAACATTTAGTTGCTGAGTACTTCATATGCACGTAGACTAAAAAATCGGCTTGTAAGCAAGTAATACAATTCATTAGACTAATGTTTACGATTTCATTTCCATACTACTTCTGAAAACTTTACCCTAGGACATTGCTGCAGTGAAAACGTTTCCCCCACTACGTGTGTAGTGAAATGTCGTGCTAAACTTGACGATCCTACAATTTTGTCTGGTCGAAATCAGCGAAGAAATCGCTCGTCTGCGCTCGGTATAAGGCAATGCCAGTTTCATGTGCTTTTACAAAATTTTCATGTAGGCCTAACTTTTTTTTGCAACTGTCGTTTAATTTGCTTGCTCATCATTCAGAGACATTATAACTTTCGGTCATTAGCCATCTGCAACCTCGTACTGACAAATTGAAAGGAAAGTTAAGCATCTTAAGCTCCAAAACGAGCTACTAGATTTACACCTCGTTACTGTCATAAATCATTTAAGGAACGATGTACATAGTATTGGCCATCATAATTTTGTAGCGTTTTACTTACTAGCACCAATTCTGTTCTGGTTTATTATTTTTGCCGTTCCGCAAAACGTAACGTGTAATTTTGCATCTTTTATAGATGATTGTTTTCAATTTTATTGTGTTAAAATATACATATTGAGACGCTTAGTATCTAACGGTATTATATATTAAATCAAATCAAATAGATCAATAAAATGTAGATCCATTTGATATGCAGTGTTCACAATCTAGTGTGCTAAGGTGCTTAGGCTCATACATTATACATTTCTCACCTCACTTATTTTGTTTTTATTGAACAGGCTGAGATTTCATGCCTGGTACATCATTTTCACTACTCGATATAAGGTATCAGAAATGAGGATATTTGGATCAGTGTATCATTTCACGGTGTAAACTCAGGTGCGTATGGGCGATGTTGCCGTTAACTGTTTTTTCCATCGTAAGTAATAGAATTTAAAATACGCATCACCATGTCCTTAAGACTTAAATGTTGCAGATGTGTCAACCCTCCATCTCTGTTATATGATTCAGCTGAATAATTTCTTGTGATCATGTTTGATGCACTTTGGTTAATACATGTTTCAGAATGTTTCTGAAATCACAAACTGTGACCTCCAGCTCTCGTGCACCCATCTCATGGAATTCAAAGGAAGTATTTACTTTTTCAATCAAACGTGTCTCGTCAGAAAGGGGCCATTTTCGCCGTATCGTCTTATTTGTACAGAAGTTGCGGTGCTGTAAATTGCGAAAATATGATTTTGATGAAGTGATTTCATTCATACTCTGTGCGGCCATGACTATCCTGGTGTGGCAGTCGCAGCAAAGTGAAGTACCTATACAGTATTGTCAGTAATACCAGTATAGTTACTGTGCAAGACCTCTTTAGTCTTATGTACATTGGATCCTGTTGGTTACCTTAGTCATTAGCTAGGCCTTCGGGACGTTTATCTTTCGGGCCCTTTTACTTAATTCCGATTTCATACTCTTGCTGATCTTTGTCTCCGCTGGTCTTTCTCTTCTTTCTTCGCCTTGCTATTCCATGCGCTGTGATCCTGCGTGGGAATGCCCTCAGGAACGAATTCCACGTTTCTAATGAAAAATTAGATCGCTGTTGTGGAAACGCAAATTTAAAATATTAAAGATAATGTTAATATTGATAAAAATTCACATACCGGTCTTAAAAACGTGCGTTCTGTGAAAGTAATGGATTTTCGAAACGCGTTAGACGTCATTCGTTTTCATGTAGTGAAATTTTAAATTTCACTTTACTGGAATTTTTCCATTCCTTCGAATTCACAATTTCAACTACGTGAACAGTCGATATCGCAGCGGAACGCTCAACTCAATGAAATTTCTTCGAACACAAGCAGTTTTCGACAAATTCCTCTAGGGTCCGGAAATTACCTCGTTCATTCCGCTTTAGAGCTTAGGACTCGATAACCTTGCATATAATGGCGCCTTCCAATTTACATTTGGCTCGCTTACTTTCATTGACTTTCGGCGCCGTGAAACGAAGGAATTTACTCAGGTGATGCCTTCCGACTTCTCTGAGTTTCTATTACTGCCCAGAATTTAACTCTTCTCCTTTATATAACATTTCTAGCAATGACCAACATGGATGTAGTGACTGGATAATGGTTCTTTACTTCTTGATACGTCTGGGGAGTGTTGCAATCAGGCCTTCGGTGTCACCTGTGCTACACCGGCCTCCAATGCGACACAGGTTGGGCCACACCAAGACAACCCTCTAAAATTGTAGAGATATGAGCTGGGTAACACTGCCTTTGTTTACAAACATTGACTTTGATACTCAACAATTGGTAGAAAAAGATGTATGACTGCCATATATTGCTTGTATTTGCAATACTTTTGCATTTTTTCAGCTTTTTATCCTAATATACAGCCATAATAAGGCTCCACCAGGAATGTTTAGGTACGAGTTTTCTGTAAATTCCGCAACACTTCTTGGGGGCGCTGAGATCGCATGTCACCTACACCGCTACACGGCTTGACATTAGGGGCGTGTTGCAATCAGACGCCGGTGTTGCCCTCACAGTGTTACTCGAGTAGCAGTGAAATAAAAATACATTGGTGGGACGCCGTATTTTAAGAAGTAAGTTCAAAAGCAAGGTCATAGTGCATAAACTGCACTTCTGGATTTTCGACATTCCCGACAATAGTGTAAGATGAATTGGTATGTAACAATGTTAATAATCATATTTCAGATGGGGGATATCCATTTGTGATGTTTTCAAC
>LQNS02277275.1:12587965-12598247 GCA_001587735.2 Parhyale hawaiensis | reverse complement strand
TAACCTTATCTAACCCAACCTTACCTGACCCAACCCTAATTTCACTTGTATGGGATCGCTCGGTATTTTCTCCCATAGAAAAACAATGGGAACTTCAAAGTCATATGTCTCGAAAACTAAGCATTTGCGACGAAAACTTTATTCATGTAAATTGTCTTAGATTGACCCAATTTACATACTGAACACAATAAAAATCATGAAAGTCATGTGTAAGTGAAAGTAAAATAATACCGTGACGTGTGCGTTTATTGGAGGATGTCTGAGGCAAACACTTTGGTTCAATTCGCTTTTAGGACCATCACGCATTTTCGTTATTTTGAAGTAATTGATAAGTAGAAGGACGTATTTTGAGACGTTTTACACGAAGGACGTTTTTGCGGCAAATGCTTGGTTTTCATGATATTTGACTTTGAAATTTTTATTAGCGTCTGATATCACGACAGCTTGTCGAACAATATGGCGGCGTAACGCGCGGTAGTATATAAGCAGATCAAGTTTTTTCTTCATAATTTTATGATATTTTGGTTTTTCAAGTATTGTGAAGGTTGAAAGACTAATTTTTAAGCTATTTTTTCAGGAATGACTTACGTAGGAATAGAAGGGACGAAACGACGAAGAAAGAGAATTACGACCCCCCTCCCTCCCGGCGCGACGCTGCGATATGTGAACAGTTGAGAAATTGCTATTGCAATGGATGGTGGTTGTGCCGGTTGCTCCCTGGAATATTTCGACTGTATCGAACAGTTTCACAACGATGATGCTGCTTCGAATTTTGTAGCTTTTCATGGTGTAATTTTTTGAGTGACGAAAATAAAATCATAAATTGCCCAAATTGTCAGACGAAATTGAGATACTGCAAAACTAGAAAGGTAAGGTATTTTAATGTTGAACCTTCATTCATAATTGATATTTTCAAGTCATATATAGGTAGAAGGACCAATTCTAAGACTTCTTTTAAGGAAGTTTCCGTCTCAAGTGCTTATCTAATTTTCAAGGTAGCTATTTGACTTTGAATTTCCCATCCTTTTTTTTTTTGCAATACTTTTTTCCGGCAACAACGTGGCTCTTACTCGTAAAGGTTAGGAGACCAAGCCTGGTTCTGCTAATATCCTTTGAGAAATGTACCAAAAGTGTAAAGCAATACGCGCTACGCCGCCACGTTGGAAACGCACCTGCCGCTAGATCGCGCGACATCGCCTTAAGGGCGGATCGTAATAGGAATTTCAAAGTCCAATATCTCGAAAAGTATGCATTTGCGGCAAAAACTTCATTCGTGGAAAACGTCTTAAAATGGGTCTTTCTACCTATATATGACTTCAAAATATTGAAAATGCGTGATGGTTCTAAAAGCAATTTTACCCCATACTTTCAGTGTTCTCTAATTTTTTTTTTTTTTAATTTCACTCCAATTCAATAATTGCTTCCGCGATTCTCATGATATTCACCATATTCCACGAATTGCTCTGACGCAACCGTCGGAAAACTATGTTAGAGATAACATTTAGTTTTTTTTTAAGTATTCTTGCGAAATGGTGAGTGTTTTTGCACGAACCTGTTCGTATTTATCCAAGTTATTCTAGTGTAGGCCCCCTCTCGAATCTCGGTATATTCGACCATTATTCTCATTGTTATTGATGTACTGAACGAGAATTTATAGGTCACAGCTGTCGGAAATGCTTGGTTTTGGATATATTTCTGTGTCATATTTAGCCTGAAATTAGTATTGAAGCTCATAGTTGGGTAAATAGGCTATGTAGTTTAGTGTGGTCCAAAAAACGACCCCTTTTTCCTATGTAGTGTATTTTGGCCTCAGGAATCAGAATCTGAAGTCCGTTTTTGGCGGTCGGACTTAGTTTTGGAGTTATAGGGAAAAAACTCCAGATACTAATAAAATCCTTACTATAACATACGACCATGGGGGATCCGTGGAAAACCGGGGTTTTTAGGTGGGGGAGGGTGGTGAGGGAGGGATTTAAGGCCAAAAAACTAGGGGAAAATGCTAAATTTGGCAAAATTTTAGGGTGAAAATCGAAAAAGTTACCCTAAAAAGAAAAATACCTATACAACACTACAGTTGGCGGTTTTATTCACGGAAAAGCAACCCATTACAATTCGGCTAAGTTTCCACACCACTCTAGGGCTGTAAACCCAGAGAGTAGCAGCCTCAGCGCGTTAAGACATTAATTTATATACCGCAGGCCTTTCGCCAGGAGCCCTATCTGCGGTTACGTGCTCAGCTACTCCTCATCCGAAGAATCGGACGATGTCACTATTCTTTCCCTGTTCAAGCCTGGGGGTACAATCTTGAAGCTGCAGTCAAGAAGTCATGGAGACGCTTACGTTTGTCTGGTGTGCTGGTGATGACTTCGGCACAAAACGAACGCCAGTCAATCACTGTGTGTAAATTGATCTCAAGATCATCAATGATGTCGTCCGTGTTGTACCGCTTACTGATGAAACTGATCACGAAAAGCACTATCTTCCACTAGGGGAGATGGGTTCTCTGTAAAAAAGAACCAGCCCTCTCCGTCAACTTGAAGCCGCAGAGCTTCTTCTTCTGCTACTTGTTCCTGGTCACCTTATCCAAGCATTCCCAGCGACGAACCTGTTTACTGTAGGAGCAATAATGTTACAGGTGGGGCACATGACTGTTAGCAAGAACCCCACGCTGAACAAGGAAATTACGCGAAACGTCGTCATGCTTGAAAAACGTAGCAGAAGCAAGCAAATACGAGTAACTGCATCCTTCGCACGCCATGGTGAATCAGGAAATGAGCACCGTCGGAAAGTGTTGCCACATAACATTATAACCGAAGCAGCGGGCGCGCTTACACTGCAGTACCAATAATATGCTTTTCGTGTAATATGTTGCTTTTCCGTAAATGATACGGCCAATTTTAGTGTTGTACAGGTATTAATCTTTTTTAGGTTGTTACGGAAAAGCAGAATTCACTGACAATTATGTGTTTGGCGTGTTACTACACGCTAAACACATTTGCTTTTCCGTGTTGTGTAGGTTTTTTTTTTTTTAGGGTAACTTTTTTGATTTGTACCCTGAAGTTTAGTCAGATTTATCATTTTTCCCCTAGTTTGATTTTTGGCCTTAAATCCCTCNCCCTCCCACAAACCCCGGTTTCCCACGGCTCCCCATTGTCCTATGCCACAGTAAGGATTTTATTAGTATCTGGGATTTTTTCCCTATAACTCTTTAACTAGGTCCGACCGCCAAAAACAGACTTCAGATTCTGATTTGAGGCCAAAATACACTATATAGGAAAACAAGGGTTGTTTTTTGGGACCCCACTAAACTACAAATTTACGAACTTATTGGTCACAGCCGTCTGTAATGAGTAGTTTTTGAGCTATCCGTTTAATAAGCTCAGCATTATGTCAGTAGTCCAGTTAGAAATCCTTTGATTAATTATATTGTATGAAGAAATTTGCTTAGAAAATTTGCCTAAAAATCACTACATCATCACAGAAACGTACTCTTTTCGTTTTTGGTAACGTAATATTAAAGCAAAAGTCGGGAATTTTTTACTTTAGGGGAGCCATTCTGTTTTTATTATTGTCAGATTGTTATGAAATTCGCACAGTATGCGTTAAATTGAATTAGAAGAACATTTTATTCATGCAAATTTTTCGATTTTTGCAATAGTTTTTATTAGAACCTAACCTACCCTAACCTAAACTAACTTACCCAACCCCAACCTACCCAACCGTAACCTACCCAACCCTAACCTACCCAACCCTAACCTACCCAACCCTAACCTACCCAACCCTAACCTACCCAACCCTAACCTACCCAACCCTAACCTACCATACCCCACCTACCCAACCCTAACCTACCAGCCCTCTATGGCATATTGTGACGGGCCCTATCCCTGCCACAATATGTTTGGGCATCATGCACCCAAGGGTCCCGAGTGCCTTATCCGCAGAGGATGTTGCATCTGGCCGCAGTTCCTGCTGGTGAGGTTAGTATTGTAAAGTTAGGTAGGTTCTCTACTTTCCTCTTTCTGTTCCGTGACGTGGGTTGTCGATCGAGATAGCCGACCTGGTACGCGGGACATCTCTAGTCTCTCTCGTGTGGTAGGACACCATCGGGACCGACCATTTGAGTGTCTCCTACTACACTGTGCACCTTGTTTCCCTGCCCGTAAAAGCGCACGTACGTGGCCACAACGCCTACCCAATATGCGGTATTTGAATGCTGCACAAGTAGTTTCTCTGTTGAAACGCCTGAGTTGCGGCTACGGAGGTTAAACAAAATATATAATAATAATAACCCTAACCTACCATACCCCACCTACCCTACCTTAACCTACCTACCTAACGTACCCTAACCTGCCTAACGTAGGTACCCTAACCAAACACAACGAAACAAATTTAAGAAAAAAAAGAACAAAATGTTCTTCCAATTCAATTTTGCGTCTACTGTGCGAATTTGATAACAATCGTACCATGAATAACGGAAATAAAATGTTTGTGCTGCAAATATGCTTACAACGCACGACACCAAAACAAAGAAAGCTATACGTCCGCACTCTACAACTGTCGCCTGTAAAATGCAAAACCCTTAGAATGGAATTTCAGATTTCCCCAGAACTTGAGGTAATTCCCTAAATATTTATCAAAGATTACAATTAAAAACTTCACGTCATAAATAACCGCTTTATGCTCATCTCAATCTATGCGGTAGTACATAATCATTATTTGCGCAATTGTCAAGTATTAACTGGGAAAAAAATTCCCGAAATTGTTCAGGAAATTCGCTGAACCATCTGAAATTCCGAAGTTCTGAGTTGTAGCCATGCATCACACGAGCGCTTCGTTTTGTTAATAAAAAAGAGGAAATAACTTTTTCAATATTTCTTCAAAAACTATTAAGAGAATCGAGAAATTATTTCGAAAAAAATGTGCTTAAAATTCAATTTTAGGTATATGTTGCAAGTTTCATGACAATCGGACGATAAATAAAAAATAAAAAAATAGAATGGCTCCCTTAAAGTAAAAAAATGCCCGAAAGTCTATACATAATACATCAAATCATGCAGTTGCTCGGTCAAATGAAAGAAACGCTTCAATCATTTTGTCACTCAACCCCGCAGTGTTAACGTAGTATCGTGTACGACGCGTCGTCATCGTAACTTGCAAAAATACCCAAAACCAGTCCCCTTCTCTTGAATTTTCGTCACTGACTAATCGTCAGTGCTGTTGGGGAACTACAGCACTGACGATTACAAACAATGAATCCAAGAATTAAATAACCAATAATGTATTACTTCCTGTGGTTAGGAATGTAGGACTGGGTCTTCTAATGACATCACAGCTCAGGTTAACATTTTACAGACAAAAAGAAATTGCGCCCAGTAGTGAGTACCAAAAGCCTATTGATATAATGTTAAATTCAACATATTAGTATTTTAAAACTGAGCATTTGCAGTGGCTATGACCCATAAATTCGTCTTCAGCCAATCAAGATTTCTTACATTAATGGTCTTAAATATCTGGGTTCGAGTTGGGGTAGCTGTAAAAATTTGCCAAATTGATCCTTGAGATAAGTTAAATGTGGGGAACTGTTTCAGTTAGCTTTTGCAGGCTATTTACGATGCGCCAAACACAATTCAACTATTTAAACAAAAACGATAGACTACGCGATCGAGCGACGCAGTGGCTGAGGTTTCTTTCATATCATTGAGTAAATGTGAGATTTTTGTGAATTTTGTGCAGAGTTTTGCTTTAAAACTACTTTACCGAAGAGAAAATTATTTATTTATTGTGATGATCAGTGTTTTCTGAGCAAATTTTATAAAATCATTTCACATAGGCGTATATTTACACAAATCCTAAGCAATTCCGCTTGAGTGCAGATTTAATACTGAACACTATCTCAAAAACTGCTCATTTGTAACGGCTGTAACCTATGAATATGCGTACAGCGCCCCAATATCTACTAAAGAGGTGGTCCAGAGTTCTTGAGTTTGAGTAAGGGTTACAATAAAACATGCCAAAATGCATTTTTCATAATCCAAAGCAGTTTTTTTTTTCCACGAGAAGCACTTTGCCTTCGAAATTTACTTTTGAAGAACATGCGACCAGCGCTGCCAGTTCCGAAACCAACCGAAGCTTATTTCACTGATAAGTCTATAGCTACTTTCTTCGCTTCACCTTCATGATGATGTGGCCCCCTGATTCGCGTCTCTACGCATCACTAGCGCCTTGCAGCGTAGGTTTGGGTAAATATTTACCTCTTGCCCCAGCAAAGTTGACGGATATGGAATATTGTTTTTAACAAATTAGGACGTCTTGATTCCAAAAATCACAACTATTTCTTAGGCAAATGCATTGTTTTTGAGATATTTGACTTTGAAATTCTATTTTTCCCCGTTGAAATACTGAAGAATCCGCGTTTTAGTTGAGGTGGAATCGCCATCCATGGCAATTTTTTAGTCAGTTCTTACCTCCTTAGTTAGTTATAACTTATAACTAACTATAAATTGCCCCGGATCATGATTCCACCTCCTCTAAAACGCGGATTCTTCAATATTTCCATGGGGAAAAACTGAACTTCAAAGTCAAATATCTCAAAAACTATGCATTTGCCCAAGAAATAGTTGTGATTTTTGGAATCAGCACGTCTTGATTTATCAAAAACGATGTTTTATATCCATCAACTCTGCGGGGTCAGCCTGAGTCCAGAGCCTAGGTTTGTTGTCATGGAATACTTCCATCACCAAACAAACGCATCGTATATACAAACGTTCACACAATGGACTGTTGGACCCTGATAACAAAATTGGAAATCTACAAAAACATTCCATAAAAAATGTTAGCCATCGAGCCATTTGGCGCAGCAAGTGTCACTCGTAATGTTAGTGATATCTATCCATAATTTCAGTGAAATGAAAAAGCTTCGCGTGTTTCGTACATACACAGAAATGCTTTCAGGTGTGGAAACGAAAAACGTTTTATTTAATATCGTGTGAATGAGTTTCAGCGGCTTCGATGTAAACAAATGACGTCATAACCCAGATTTCACGGGGTCACAACCCAGAAAATTTTCAGGTTGTGAGCGTTGCCTCCCTCGTGCATCACTGCAACCCGCGCCGCAATCGTCGTGTTTGTTATGATTGCGACACCGGTGATACACCGGTGACCCCATGGCTAAACTACGTAACGTTATTCAATCATGGGAGACCCAGCTAGACGCAAATCGTGTCGCAATCATGGCCCAATAGCGGTTAGGATTATTACGACAAGAGTTGCGGTGAAATAGACAGCCGTTCAGAAACCTCTGTTTCATATACTGGGAACAAATGAATCGTATAAATGAATAATGAGTGCACTAAAGCGCTCAGAGTAAGTAAATAGGTTTATTTGTTTCGAATTCTGTCGACGCAGTTATGATTTATACTGAATTTCAGGTAGCGGAGCCCAACTGGATTGTTTTTATTACACACCTCTGATGTTCATAAAAGTCGAATTTGTTTTGACGTTAAATTGGTGTTAAGTGTAGAAAGTTCCCCAACTTTACACTAAGAATTATTTATGGCGATTGTGAAAGACCGTTGTGTAAATAAAAAAGAATTTCGCACACCATCGCAACCCGCGTGGAAATCATTGGTTGTCTAGACAGGCAGCTGGTCGGAAATGAAAGGCAGTAACTGAAGCAGCACCAAGAAGTTGCCTAACACCTAACCGTCCTAAGTGTGGAACAAAGTTTGCCGTGTGACCCCAATTAGAACGATTTTTCCAGTAAAAGTAACTAATTGTCGTGAATTAAGTTATACTAAACTAGAATGGTATTTGGTTTAAATCCCTTTGGGGGCATAAGATGGACCATAGAGTTATTTTAGGTTAGTTAGGTTGGCCCAGCCTATGATATGCAAATCAGCGCCCCCAGAGGTACCCTGTCCGTTGCCTCAGCTTTAGCTAGCCTTCGGAGTAATTTTCCTTCGTTGGCCACTTAGCTGTCTTCCGCTTCATACTAGTCTTGATCTTGCCTTACTCTGTTTTTCCTCCTTTTTTCCCGACTTAAGAGGTAGCCTTTTATTACTGTTCCTTTGTGCGTTGATCCTTAGTGGGAACATGTCACTTCCTTTTTCTCTCTTCAAACACCATAGTTGTGTTTAGGGAGGTTCAAATAATTCGTATCATCATAATAATAATATCGGTGTGCCACATCCTACACCATCGTGATACGGTTCAGCATATAGTATGCACACACACGCTCGACAGCTCTAATTCATAAATCACGTAATGAATTCAATATTGCTACGCCAAAATTGCTTTCAGAAACTATGAAGCGTTTACATGAATACATGAGATGTGTTACGATGCACTGGCATCATTATCTATATATTTTAAAGAAATTAATTCATATAGCAAGTAGGGAAAAATGCAAAGCAACAGGCATTTTTGCCTGTATGTTCTTAAAAATGTTTACCTAACCCATCACTACCAGTATGACGCTGCTGTTGTGGAAGATAGGGTGTTTCTAACTTTGCTCTGCCCGGCGCGCGAAGAATACTTCTTAAATATATATGTACAGTGCTACAAGTTTATGTGAATGTGTTATAAAGACACTGTATGTTGTTAATTGGTGCGAAATGCAGCTGCAAGAGAAAGTACTTTTTCTTACAGTAGAAAAGGTAGGCTAAGGTAAGAGTAGACCGGTCCTGCTAGGCTACCTATATATATACTTTGTCAATAATTTTATTTATGGGAATTACCCAATTGCCGAACTAACCCTATTTCCGAACAAGTAATAGTTATTAACCTTAATCTCTTTAACTACGTCACCAGCTGTAAAAATGAGAGTGTTTACGTGAAGTTCCATCATTTATATACGTGACATAAAAGTTTCAAGCGCAAGTGATTACTAGAAAATTGCGAACATACGATCATAAAATTTTTTTCCTTGTTACACGCCAATATTTATCGCGGAGTGATTAGGAATGGGGTATTTCAGGAAGGGTTTTTATATATATGCGCGCCCCGTTACGTGTCAAACTAGGCGGTTCTAAAGAGAACGTGTATAGAAGTTGTAATGACATTAGATGTTAGGGTCCAGCTGATTACATCCATTGTGCAATTACTTGTTCGAAACTGGAACTAGAAATTGCTCTGAAAGGTGTTTTCGTACGTGATAGTCGACACAAGGTACCTACCGTCCTGGTAAACAACGAACAAATGCAGCGCGGGAGCGTTGCCAGATTAGGCTACAACTACAAATAGCGGATTGAGTTACTTCTGAGGGCTCTATGCTAAAATTTTTTCGACATGAGCTACACGCTACGTTCTGGGCCTTTTTTGAAAGCAGTTTTGGCTACAAAACGCCAGTTTTTTTAGATCGTTTTAAGGTGGAATATTGGCTTTTTCACTCCAACTCACAATCGCGGCCCTTACGGAGCATTTTCCTGCTTTTAACAATTAAAATTTTAAAATGCTAGTTTGTGCTTTTTGTCTTATTTTTAGAAATGGAGTAAACAATGAAATTATGAGTGTTGGCAATACTGACTTTCAGAATTGAGGTTAATTAGTTTTATGCCTGTACATATTCAAAATGTGCTATACAGTGCCAGGTCATTTGGGCACTGAATTAAGTAAATAAAAATTCTTAAGAAATCCACTCTCCACAATTTTTCCAAAAAAATACGATAGAAATCTATATTTCGATAATTAACATGGCGTCCCTGGTGTGTTTACAAAATCATTGATCACTCTGATACCATTCAGTGATCACGGCGATTCTCATCACGAACAAAGAAGCGTCTGGAAATTAAATTGAGTTGCAGAAGATCACCTTTGTCACTTTAATTGTAATACGCATCATATACTAATCAGTTCTGTCGGTGCTTCATGCTCTGGTAGGCTAAGNCTCTCCAGGCAAACACTGCCCTTAATCCATACGTAGTAAACTTTCGTTTTAATCATTCCTTTACATCCTAGCATTTTATTCGATTTTCTGATGATGGGAATCTGATATTTCCCGAAACGTTAAAATTTTTATCAAATTTGTTGACTGTCGTATATTTGCTTTATAATATTAGCTCTAGTTCAATATATATATTTCTTAAAATGGGAACATCATTAAACAGTAATTTTATTATAGGCCTATTACAAATTCGACCAACGCATCCATTATGTACAAACAATAATTATAACAGTACAATTTGTGGATTCATTGCCCTCTAAGATGAGAAATAAATGACATTATTATTGTTAAGTGCGTCGATGTTTTCAGTTGCGTAGGCAAGAATATTCATCATTCATGTCC
>LQNS02277275.1:12553799-12568651 GCA_001587735.2 Parhyale hawaiensis | reverse complement strand
TTATTCTTAGGAACTGCATCTAACCTCAAGTCTGCTACACACGAGAGTCGGACAAGGGAACGGTTCTCCATGTCCTTCTCATTACACTGCTGTGTATGCAGCTTCAACTTGTCTAATATTGTATTCAAAAACTGTTTATTCTCCGAGCCACGGAAGCTATTCCGCTTCAGCGTTGGTCACTTGCTCAGTTTGGACTCTGTCTTTGAATGTCTTTTGAGGTTCAATTCGCAACTGTACATATTTAAAATCGATGTGTCTTAATAGATTCAACCGTTATCACGCCCACAAATTCATCTGTTCCGAGAACGTGGAGCGCTTCCGTGTTCCTACTCGTACGCGGTGGGCTCAAAGTAGCCCGTGTTTGCCTAAGTCGTAGTAAGTCCATTCTAAGGCCGCCGCCCCACTGAAGCAACAAGCGATGCAGTGCGATTTTTACGAGAGTCGTGTCGCAGCAACGCACGGGTGTCGCGAGGCATCGCAGTGGCGGCGGTGGGGACAGCAGACAGCTGCACCGTCCGTTACATTTTGTTGTGCAACAAATTTGTCGTGTTGCACGTCGCTTGTCTCACCGGTGGAGCCGCGGCCCAAGTCACCCAACACAACATAACTAGACTCTATATCACCGGTGGATCTCGCAGATGTTTCACCAGCAAAATTTTCGTCCTTGTGTATGCTTATACGTATATTATTAATCATAACGCAATCTAACCTACAGGTTACAGCAATACAATTTGGGGATACTTCATCGCAGGTTAAAATAGCAATGCAGCAAATACTGCTAATAGACCAGGGTTACGTTCCGGACATAGTCTGTTTACTAAGAGGTTTTGTTTCTTAATTAAGAGAACAACAGTTTTCCGTATACTAAAGGTCATATTGCAATAATTTCATGTTTCCATTACAAGGAGCGCAACTATAATTATGAAACGTTGGCAATCGAGTGCTTAGTGTGTGTAATACTATTAGACACATAATTGCCCAAAATTTTTTTTTACACATTTTGATCATAACAAGAATAATGTTGAGCAATTTTCTCGGTGCGTCCTCTGCCTTATTTCTCATGTTTCTGCTTCGTTGCGCTGTGGATGTCCGTGCACGAGCTCCTAAGTTACGATTTCCTACAGGGCTACAACATGACGCTCCTTTCTCCAGTGTTTCAACGCCTAGTGGCGCCTAGGAAGGGTCGAACTAACTTCACTTCCTACCGAAACTACTAACACTTGACACTGGAATTGTTAGAAATTGCAATTTAGTTACGGTCCTGGTATACTCAGGCGATGTGAATGTCGCATTCGTACGTATCAATTAAATTAACAAATGGAAAGAGGTACCTAGAGTAGTAGGGCATTTGCATAGGCTATTTGGTAAAAGTAATCAAAATGCGCTGTGTCATACCAAAAACGCGTAAACATTTCAACGAATAGCCGCTGGCTCAGCCTCACTAAACTGTATTTATGAAGGCAGGAAGTTTTATAGTTATAAATTTCTGAAACTCTACGCGTACTTGCCAACTTCTATCTCCTTTCTTTGTCGCTCAATCTTAACAGAAACTGCAAGCCCAATATACAGGCAAGGCGCGCTTCGTGTTCTATTCAGGGTTGCAAATAGGATTGCAGTGTGACTTATTCAGGGATAATTGCTACACACGCAATGTTAAATAGCGAGTACGCCTGGCTAAGATCTGAGCTCTGTGCGCCACCATCTTATTCCTTTGATTACAGTCTCTGTGTTAATGAGATCATCAGCGCATTAATGTCTGTCTCGAGATGGCCAGCTCCTTACGCACAAAGCCTCAGTTTGTGGTTTGGCTGAGCATGAAAGCAAATCAAGCGCGGCGCAGAGTAACGAGCAAAGCAAGCGTGATGGGCCTTTTACTTTGATGGTCCTTTTGAGAAGCAGGGCAAATTTTGATTTATGTCACTGCAAGTTTTGATCTTAGCCTTTTCAGATAATTTTAATAGGTGGACCTGATGCGACAGTTGGGAGTTAATATAAATATAACCGGGGCATGTGAAGTACAATTCTTACTAGTGGTGGAACAGATGTACGCATCAGCGGATAGTTCCAGCACTTGCAAAATCTGTATCCGTTGTTATGATGTTGATAGAGATTAAGTTGTACTTTTAAACACTGCGCTACAGTTTCTGCTCTCTGCCTTCATTGCTCAGCGGCTCATTACTTTGCAAGAAATAAATGTTTCAGTTTCAACTACTAGGACATATTAGCCCTATTGCTGTAGCTACTAAGGTTCCTATAGCTAGTCACTAGCTATAGAGTTTAACAGGCGGTCCATCGTCATTACTGTTTAACGGTGTATGATACGATCCTGAGGAGCGTGCAGGCCAGAGAACACGAATATATTCTATAGAGCGGTTGTCCTTAACTATGTCTTAAACATTCTTTGGATGCGGTCTGAGTGGCGTTATTCACACCGCCTATTTTTTGCAGAAGTGATGCTGCATTCCGTGACCAGTAGGAGGGCTATAGTAGCGAGTTATTCATGCATTGCACGTAGCCGCGACAGATGGCATGTCTGGCACATTCAGTATGTATGCGGCCAGTAAGTTTTCAAACTTCTCAGTTTCTGTATCAGGGGCTTTTCGAATGTGATGAGGCGTTTGTTGTACAACCTAGCACCCCAGGCAGTGAAGCCATTGATTAGAATCCTTCGTTGTGATAAAATCTACGGTCAAAAATTCATAATACAGTGCGTAACATTTGATTATGCAAATAGAATTTTTTTACTTAATTTTTCAAGATGAGTGTCTAACTTTGAAATATCAATATTAACTAAATGTATGGCTATGTTGCCAATATAAACAGGGCTTGTAAAATAAATATTTAGCCATTGGTTAAGCTTATCAAACAATTTGTTTATTTACGAGTTTTTTACTGTTACCTAAGATTATGCAACAAGCTAATAAAAACGTCATAAAGAGGAAATGAATACAAGTGAACAAGAATATTTTTATTAAACGTCCAAAACCAAGAAATTGTAACCAAAACAATTCAAGGAACACCGAAGTAAGTGTTCAGTAGTGGTAAAAATAACAAGTTAATTTTGAACATGGCAACCTCCATTTTTCATGATTTTTTGAGGCGATTATCAACAGATTTTGTCAGGTTTTGATATTTCAGATGGTGGAATAAAATCTACTGTTTTTACTGTATTCCACAGGCTTTCTTTGCTCAAAAACTGCCGACCACCTTCATAGACCGTCTTTTTGATCATTGCCCATAGGTTCTCAATGGGATTTAAATCAGGGCTATTCGCTTGCCAGGTCATAATCCTTTTTGATTTGCATCCTCCATCCGCAAGCCAGTTAGCAGTGTACCGTGCTTGGCGTGAGGGAGCGTTATCGTGCTGAAATACCAATTTGGAACTGCGTGCGATAGTCTGCTCATGAAGCCATGGAATCAAGTTGGCTTCAAGAAACTGGCAGTACCTTTCTGCATTCAGTTTAACTCCTTCTGCCACTTCAAATGGACCAATAACGGTGTCACCTACTATCCCGGCCCGAAATATTATACCTCCACCACCTTGTTGACGCTTAAGCCGTGTCTGTTGGTCGGTCGAGGACCCATCCAGACGCTCATCCATCTGGACCATCAATAGTGGCTCTGCATTCGTCAGTAAATCAGTTTTCATGTTCTCTTCAGCCCATTTCACCCTATTTTCTTTACGAGTTTTTGTTAGAAGTAGTCGTTTAATTGCCTTTTTCACTTTCCCTATCTTCTACAGAATCTCACATCATGTCTTTCTGCTTAGTATTGGGGCTCCAGGGTCTTCAAATATCGCCTTACTTGTAGAAAGTTGTTTTCTAGCGATAGAAACCTTCAAATATCGCATATCCCGAGCAGTCAATTTCCTCGTAGAGGCTCTATCCGGAGTTTTCCTGTCAACTTTACCTTCAATTGCATAAGCCTTAATTGTTCGGTGATCACGCTGTAATTTCTTGGAAACTTCGAGTGTTGTCTTACCAAAAGCCAATACCGAGGTCTCTTTGATGTTTTCTTCACTTTTTAAACCGCATTTCTTGCCCATATTGACTAGAGAGTGACGTTGCATAATCTGGGGTAACAGGAAAACCCCGTGCGATAAGCAGATGTTGCCAAAACATGGGAAATCGTTCCGTTTTCTTTTTCTCTGGTTGTTTTTATAGTTACAACAGACCTGTGCACTAACTTACTATTCACATTTTAAATATTTGAAACTCATCTTGAAAAATAAGTAAAAAAAATTGTATTTGCATAATCAAACGTAATGCACTGTTGTAGACCTCATGAGTTTATTTCTTTGATAATGGGGTATTTCTAATTGCCTCCGCCAAAGAGACTATATTTTTGTCGTGTTTGTATGTCTATTTGTGGAAAGATCTTTACGAAATTGACAGGGATTGTTAGGCATGTTAACAGTAAAAGATGCTTTACTTTTGGTGAAGATCCGTTGAACTATGAACTACTTTTGCTTGTCTGCCTCTTTTGTCTTCGTACCTTAACTCAAAAAGTTAAGGACAGATTTAATGAATTTTACAACAGTTGTTAAGTATATCACTATGAGTAAATGGCTAAACTTTTGTTTTGATTCTGTTATTCGTTTGTATGTTTGTCTCTGTATTTAATTTCATGGTTGTCAACATAACTCAAAAAGTTAAAACGGATTTCATGAAATTCACGGGAATTGTTAGAAATGCTGAAAGATATCAATGATCAAATTTTGGTGATAATCGGTTGGTCTGTTTGTGTGTTTGACTAATATCTGTTAGAATGTTTGTTAGCAGCAAAACTCTAAAAATTATCTACGGATCTTGAAGAAATTTGCAGAAGCTGTTATTACCGTCAAAAGGCATAAATTATTAGATTTTTTATACTGATACAAAGGAAATCACAGTTTCAGAACCAATTTAATTTTTTAGTTACTGTTTCCTTACCAGGCGGATGTATGTGTTGTGCGCGTTTGGTGGATTTGCGCGATCGATCGCGCAAATCCACCAAACGCGCGCAACATATGCGCTCTCAAGACTGCTCTAGTTGATTAACCCTTTAAGAACCAAGTTTCCGTTTCTCTCAGATTTTTGGAGATAGGTTTAAATTGTAATCCTCCTACTACCGTCTCAATGTCGCGGCGCTTATAGGTCCAAAAATCACTGATCCCTTCTTATTTGGAAACTTAATTTTCTGCGAAACGGGACTCTTGAGGCCCAGTGGTCCTTAATGGGTGAAAATGTCAGTTTATTTTATGAAAACAGAGTTCTTGCAGCTGTAAGCACGCAAATAGAGAGAGATTGTAGGATCATCAATCATTAACATAAGTTAAAACAACATGAAAAACGCCGTCGTGTGTTTATATATTTACTAGCGGGACCCGTGGATATTCCACGGTTAATGAATTTCTTTACTTTCTAGCACGTACTAAACCTAAACTACTCAATTACAACTTTTCCTCCTAGTTCACCCTAATCCAGATCTTCTAACGCAGTGGCTCCCTGTAACTGTTTAGTGTAGACCCCTGCAAATCGAGCAGTGCATTGTCGTAGACCCCTAGTGTTGAATGTACTGTAGGCATTATGCTACAATTAGGTAAAACCTGTATTATAAAGGATAAAGAAAAATCACACTTGTCAATATCAATTAGCCAGAATTGTTTACATTTGAAGGTTATTTAATAAGCATTTATCCATTATTGCTGCCAGCCAGTGATTCAAATTGCACCAGATTTATAGAAAAAAGGTAATGTACATTTTTGGATATTGTAATTTTATATGTAAGGAAACCTTCACTAAGTTGAGCGTTACAAAACTAGAGAGATTTAGTTTAAGTCCTGTTAGTATTTACTCTGATAACTAAAAGAAAACGCTGTTTTTAAAGCAAATGTATATTACCTTAAAGGAACTCGGCAGATCTTTCCTTACAAATATATAAAAACTTTTATATTATCATGCATAATGATTTTTTAAAATTTTCTTTTAATACTACATGCATGGGTTTTTTAGTTGCAGAATTTATTTTCAGCCTTTAAATGAAAAACAGGGAAATAGAAATAAAGGTTTTATTTTAAATAGAGGGTTCCGGATCGTGCTATCACAATAGTTAGCAAGCGGCCTCGACCAAGGCCTCCTGAAGTACAGGCCTGGGTCTGGGCTCTGTTGTTTTAGTTCGTGACGTCACGAAGTTGGTTCCATCGCATCGAGGAAAACGATCGGTGTTCGATGGAGCTGCTATAGTTACTCCTACTCTATAGATAAAATATTGAACATAAGCAATGAGAAACCTTCAGAGAGGCGAGAAAAAGGTTTTTAAATGTGTGTTACAGTAAAGGAACAATTTTTTCTCTTGTGTGCATCGTGTAGTTCGAAAACTTGTGTTATTAACTTGACATGAAGATATGCACCTACGCGCATGGTATCGTGTGGTGAAAAACGTTTATTCTCTTTATGGCAGCTAATTGCGTTATTATTTTCACGATATTAGCTTAAGTTATGGACAACTGTGTATTTTAAAAGATAATTTTCGAAGGAATAGTGCTCAGGCGAAGTATTTCGCTAGGTAAAGGGTCAAAGTTTACAAAATGGGCTTCTGTGTATTGGCTATTTCCAAAGAAATTTCCAGTGGAATTTTGATCTAGGGATGTTTATAATCATATAGAGGTGCGGAAAACTATTTCTGAGTTTTTATATATTATTTTGTTTTGGTTTGTTTATATAGATAAGTAGGTTAGACATGTTTTCGACTAGTGTATTTAAAGGTGTGGAGAATCATTTCTAAGGTTATTTCCGCTAACCTAACCTCAGAAATGCTTCTCCACACCTTAAAATATGGTTAAAAACATGTCTAACCTAACCTATATAAACAAAACGAATATAATTAAAAAAAACTGAAAAATTATTTTCCTCACCTCTAATTATGATTACAAACATCCCCAGGTCAAAATTCCACTGACTATTTCTTTGGAAATATCCAAAACACAGAAGCTCTAATTAAAAAAAAATGAAAAATGATTTTCCTCACCTCTAATTATGATTACAAACATCCCCAGATCAAAATTCCACTGACTATTTCTTTGGAAATATCCAAAACACAGAAGCTCCTTTTGTAAACTTTGACGAGGTAAAAACAGCTTCAGTTGTGCCAGCTCTAGCCTAAGTGCCTAACTACCTACCTGCATTAGCATAGCCTATGCTTCCTAGCCTTGCGCCTTGCCTTAACTAAGCTTAGTTAACTTACTCATAGACTTAGACCATAATGAATAATTGATGAATTTGTTGCCCATGTTTCTTTCCCTGAACTGAGGCCGCTTCATTAATTTTAAAAACTTGGGTGAAATTTTACAATTTCGACGTTTTAAGGTGTTATTTAGGAAAAAAGACCCATTAAACACATTTTGCTTGAGCACTATTTCGCTTGCAAATGCTTAGTTTTCGAGATATTTAACTTGAAGTTCCCATTGTTTTCCTTTGGGAGAAAATACCCGACGACCCCACAGGAATCTAAACTGAACTAAATTGACCCAACCAACCCTAACCGACCCCAACCTAACCTACCCTAACCTAACCTACCCTACCTTAACTTAACCCACCCCAACTTAACTAACCCTTACTTAACCCACTCTACCCTAACCTACCCTATCCTAACCTAACCTCTAGTGGAGTCGCCGGGTATTTTCTCCCATAGGAAAATAATGGGAAATTCAAAGTCAAATATCTCGAAACCTAAGCATTTGCGAGCAAAATAGTATTCGTATAAAATGTGTTTAAATGGATCATTTTAGCTATATAATACCTCAAAATGTCGAAATTCTATTTTGGACCTAAAGTAAAATTTCACCATTTTGGTCAATGGCTCCCAGGAATCTGAATTCAGTATAACATGTATACTTAACTTAACGAATACTATTTTGCTCGTAAATGCTTTGGTTTCGAGATATTTGACTTTGAATTTCCCATGATTTTCCTATGGGAGAAAATACCCGGCGACTCCACTAGAGGTTAGGTTAGGATAGGGTAGGTTAGGGTTAGGGTAGAGTGGGTTAAGTAAGGGTTAGTTAAGTTGGGGTGGGTTAAGTTGAGGTAGGTTAGGTTAGGGTAGGTTAGGTTGGGGTCGGTTAGGGTAGGTTGGGTCGATTTAGTTCAGTTTAGATTCCTGTGGGGTCGTCGGGTATTTTCTCCCAAAGGAAAACAATGGGAACTTCAAGTTAAATATCTCGAAAACTAAGCATTTGCAAGCGAAATAGTGCTCAAGCAAAATATGGGTTCGGGTTCAGTCCATTGCCGCTAACAAACTATCTAGTAGCAATGCTGGACCATTGCTTGTAATGTATTGTATTTGATTCAGTATGGTTTTATTGTAGTTCCCTTCCTATTGCTGAAAGAAAATCCTCTTAATAAGCAGTGGAGCAAGGGATCTTTTTGATATGTAGTAGCCAATTTCACTGCGAACTTGTTTCAGTTAATGACTGTAGGTCATGCCATTAGGTAGCATTTAGATCTAAAGATTTTGACCCTGTGTACCTGAAAACAGCAAGGCCATAGATTCATTCTTGTTCCATTGGATAAGATTAAATACACATATAGTGCAGACATAATGGGTTTATTTAGCACTATTTCTACGTGCAATTAACCTGATAATACAGTCAGTAATAAAGGCAGCCGATTTCTATGTTCGGCTGCAGTTAATGTTGTTATGCTCGCACAATTATTATCTTCCATTTTTTACATCATTATATTTCATAGTTAAATTGCGATTTTCCAATAAAATTGCATATTTGCTCAATCAAGAAGCATATTCTTCTATGTGCCGATGGAGCGTGAGGGACCATTCTCGTGACTGCATCAAAACCAGACCCAGGTCTATACTTTAGGAGGCCTTGCCTCTACCCAACCGGCGTGAATGATTGCAAGTGCTCCGCAGTGTAGCTGCAACTGCTAGTATCCTCGACCACAGTCTTCAGGAGCTGATCTTGAATGCCGAGAGCATCCGGCTGGCTGACGTCCGCTATAGGTCCCCGCTGCTCACGGAAATCAAGAAATCCTTCATCCCTGGCACGCCTCTTACGATTACTGGGACAAGAAGTTCCTACCGGATTGTGACAGTATGCGGGTGGACCGGATGGGTCTCTTCGTCGCTGTGGCGGCATCCAGAAGCTTATCGGCGTTCCTAAGTTAGCAAATGAGGCTGGAGAGGTGGCAATGGGCGCCGTAGCTGAAGCATTTGACGACTGGAGATTCGCAGAGCGTGTGGGGACGATGTCATTCGATATGGCTGCCGCCAGCCCTGGAGTCCTCTCCGGTGCCGGCGCACTACTGGAGTAGAAGCTTCGTCAGCGTCTGCTACGCCTCCGTTACCCGTACCATGTCCATGAGCTGGTGCTGGAGAAGGCGTTCACCTTCTGCATGACACCGTCGTCAGCTCCTGAGGTCGGCATATTCAACTGATTCAGTGAAAAGTGGGCTGTCATCGACCTGAGCCAGCTGGCGCCACCAGCGGCACCACCCGATGAACTGCCCTTCACCCTCCTGTCCCAGTGTGATACACTTTTGCCGGAGTAGTTCGCAGTGTTCAACACTATCCACCCGAGGGACGGCTCCGAGAAGATGCGGGAGCTGTTATTGTCTTTTGGGGGGGGGGTGATGGGGGCGAGACGAGCGCTATGCACCGCGTTTGCTCTAGATGGTTCATACGATCTACAAAGCGTAGATTAAGTTGTTCACCACACAACAAGGGAGCCCTGTCAAGGCCTCCAAGAGTACTTTAGAAGGCCTTGGCTCTGTTCATCGCGTGAGCTATCCGGTTCACCTTCTCGTCGCTGAGGTCTGCGTGACCCGCTAGTTCAAGGCGCCCGTGGCTGCCTATGCGCCTGTGAATGACTTTTAATCGGCCTCATATCTTCAGCACTTTCACGAAACTAAGATCGACAAAGAATGCGTCAAACCCTTCTCTCGGCACTTCTGGTACCTGAGCAAACCACTGGTCACTATTATCTCTCTCCGACCACAGCTTGCCAAATGCAGAGTAGCAGACTCTGGTATAAGCGGTGAAGAAGGAAGAGAAACAGCTAGTATAGAGCGCATTACCGTCTCCGACGCCCGCCTCGCCTGATCTACTCTTGCGTCGATAGGAAGCCTGGCGCCCTTCTCACCACCGTCGGAGCGGAAAGAGCATTCCTCGCGAAAAAGCCGCAGTAGTGGCCAAGTGACGACGAGTACGTCGCGGAGTTCCGGCATGTCGCGAGACTGCTTGTCACCAACGACACGGCAAAACGAGGAGTGGCGTTGATTCAGTCCTTCAATTTCAGCTTGACGAAGAACGAGGATCAGTGCCAATTTCCCTTACAGGTCGTCGAGAGGCCCCGTCAACAGTACCAAGGAACATCAAAGAGTTCTCTTCACCCTACATTCTGAAGACACTTAGAGGATTGGGCAACCATGATACTTCTGCCCTTAGAATGGCTAATACTAGCTTTGAAGTCCACAGCCGGAGGAGGTCTGGTCTCAAAAAGTTTTACTATTCCCAATCATCACCCCAACAATGCTATCATTGCCTCTAGTCCATATCGGAATCTGTATGGGGACTACCAAACGACTTGTACCACCTCGAAATAGATTCGATTGCCCTGAAATTTTAATATACATTGTTTTCCCTCCACTAAAGGCTGTTAATATATATAGTATATACATACCTCTTCCGTTGCAAACCCCTTTCTTAATTTGCACTACGTGGTGGTAGATGACCGTTCTTACGCAGATAAGTTACCCCAGATGTTAAATGGTCAGTGTTGTAAAGGAAATAGCACACCAATTCCTATCTTGTGGCATTAAAATACTCGAATTATGTTATTCTAATTCAAGTTGATTAAATCAAATCTACGTTAGCAAAAGCAATTTAACCGAACTTTTTGTGAACAAATTTACCAATTACAAAAAAAAAGCTCAGACAGGTCACCTATGACTATTTCGTATTTTCCAAACTTACAGCTCTGGGCGCTGATGTGTTAATGCTAGCTAATAGTTTCGTGAATCATCTTGGGCCAACCCTATGCTTAATTCGGAAAATTTGCATGCGTGCAGGTATGTGTCCAGTCTTCACCTGCCGTTGCAATCGGGGTGACATCGAGAGTGGCGAAGGCAGCCTTAGCGTCGGTGTGGCGGTGAGTAGTTATCTTGAACTTTCTTTATAAAATTTGTCGTACATTCGTTAATTTTCAATGTGGTGTTTCCAATATATACACCTCGCCACTTATCCCATTCTCTGTCGTTAGTATGTCTTCCATGGATACTTATCACTAGTATTATTGATTTTTTTTATTCATGTACGCTTATACGGTCTTGCAATTTCTTTATCATTGCCGTATAATTTGCCTAAGGACAATTGACCTACCTACAGAAAATTTATCTGCTGGCAATTTGCCTGAAACACATTTCTCCAGCCGACATATTTCCTTATAGACATTTCTCTTTGTAGACATTTTCACTTTGTAGACATTTTCACTTTGTAGCCATTTCACCTTACTGACACTGCGCATTACAGACTTTGCACCTTACAGACTTTGCACCTTACAAACTTTGCACCTTACAGACTTTGCACCTTACAGACTTTGCACCTTACAGACTTTGCACCTTACAGACTTTGCACCTTACAGACTTTGCACCTTACAGACTTTGCACCTTACAGACTTTGCACCTTACAGACTCAGCACCTTACAGACTCTGCACCTTAGAGACGCTGCAGTTGAAATGAAATTTAAAACTTGAATTCAGGAATCGATGCGTAGGCACAGCAAACAGAGAAGGAAAAACTAGAGCAGCACAGGAAGGTTACCCTTCAGAAGGCATAGGATGGGTCATAGGCCATAGGGTTAGGTTAGTTAGGTTCGCCTATTTTATGTTATGGGGCGCAGCGCCCCCAAGGTGACGCTTTAGGATACTCTAGCCATAGGTAGGCCTTCGGGACATCTGTCCACCCTGTCCGTTTTGCTTCCATCCAGTCTGATTTTTCTACTGCTGGCGCTCTGATTTTTCTACTGCTGGCGCTTTGCTCTGTTCTTCCTCTTCTTTTCCGACTTGCTTTGCTCATGCGCGTTGATCCTGTGTGAGAACGCTCTCCTGCATGAGTTTCACGTTTATATTGGCTTACTGTTTATCTCTTTATTTACCGCTCTTAGAATACCTAAGGTTTGGTATGTTAGGGAAGTTTAAATAAAGTACGTAACTCGTGGGCTCCCGTTGTTAGAGAAACCCCATAACAATAGATGATCTAAATAGTTTAATATCGCCTGAATATAGGTAATAGGCTTTTAAATTTGTTGCATTTACAGAGAAAATGATATAGCTACATCTTTCGGGTCCTAGACTTTGAGTTAGGCCTGCTAAATGATGCGGTAGTACATTACTTCAGTATAAAGTTTTGAGGTAATTAGCGAGATGAAAAAACTGATTTCCCGAGGATGCGGCGTTTAGCTCGAACCAAATTATTCAAACTGAAACCTCGTCTACTGACAAAGCTAAAAGAGGCTCCCTAGCGGCCAAATGGAAACCTTTTCGTAACTTCTAGTCCATAAGGAACCTTCACGTATATTGATGAGCAAATCGAAGAACATCGATCGAAACACAAAATGTGGTTTCCTAATGCACATACATCAAGGGAAAAGATAAAAATCTTAGATTATAGACTTTGAGTTAACCTGGTCAAATAAGAATATGGAGTTTGTAAATAGTCTTTCAATGTAAATTATCTTCATCGAGCCGCTGATTTCCCGAGAACAGAGTTTATCCACCATCTAATTAGTTAAACGAAAAATATCGCTCATTGATAACGCGATACGATGCTTTCTAGATGCTAAATAATTTTTTTTTATAATTGACGTTTAGTCCATCTGGATTGCCCGGGCGCAAATGTTTGAAGACGAAATGACTAGCATATATTTGATGATGGACACATTGTCGTTTTCTCTGATGAGACCTAGGCAACGTTTGATGGACTTACGGCAAGGAAGAGGTCAGCTGTATGTCGAGATTGTGCTTCACGATATTTTTGAGGCGTCAGCAACGCAACGGAAATGAAAGGGGCTTTGGGCAGGCATAGTGGGGATCTACCTTTTGGGCCTAGCAAAGCACCCGAATTTGTGAGAGTGGCAACTGCTGCCAATTTCATTTTCCTGGAAGAATATTTACTGCCTTGTTTAGATGACATACATCTTTCACTACTGCGGGACTTCGTCTTTATGCATGGCAACGCTCCCTGCTTCACTACTCGGGCTACCCAAGCATTCTTCGACTCTTTGGTTATCCAAGGTGAAAATTTTATGACTTGGCCGCCATCTTCTCCTGATTTAAACTGGATTGAAAATTTTTGTGGTATATATCTTCGAACGAGAAGCCATTAATGCCACTGTGCCACTGGCAAAAATTGACTGACTCCATAAGTGCGAGACTCCATAAGTGCGAGACTCCCACGGCGTTCAGGTGCATAAATGATGTTTTTTCGTTAAGATAATTGTATTGAAACTGTATGGTAAGTGCACTATGAACTGAACCTTCTTTTGTATGTTAGCTAATTCCTAATTTACACCCACAAACACGATGTGGCTTTTTTTATTAAAAGCGTTTTCCGCCGGTGAGTCAGAATCGAACGTTCTCAATAAATTATTTTTTCCAAATACTAATTTACCTGCAAATATAATGTGGCTTCTTTCATTGAAAGCGTTTACCGAAGGTGAGTCAGATTCAAACGATTTCAATAATTTTTTTTTAGCAAATACCAACTTCTTTTACTTTAGCCAATTATGTTGTCATACCCTGTTAGATTTATTATAAGCAGATGAAGTAATTAATTCAGCGACAGTTGAGAAGTCACTATTTTTATTACAAAGTTATTGTCACTAGTCGAAGTGTAGAATTTCAGATATTTCTTTAAATTTGAAGTAAATTCAGAATTTAGGGAATGGTGTATTATTCTGACGCTTAAACAGACACGACACAGCAGCGCATTCTGATGTTGTGACACACTAACGTACCGCAAAAGACGAAGGTGTGAGCCAGCCTTGATAAGCTTTGAAAACCAGGGAATCCATTCTGGATGAGCGCGTATCACACAAGGTTAGCATTTAAAAACCTACCCCAAAAAACACCTAAAAAAACAGCCAGTAGTGTTATTTTAGGAAGCATTTTTTGATCAAATAAAAGCTGGATAGCAGTGGAAAACAGTTTAAATATACTCAACACTACCGAATCACATATGGCATTATACTTGTTTGCACACTTCAGTAATATGTTCACATGCCCTCTGTAAAATGTACAGGAGCGCCAAATTAGCTGAAAAATTCCAAACTAAAAGCTAATAACTTCAGAGTTCAAACTATTCAAAGAAATGTATTTATTAGTTAGAACCACAACTGTCAAAGTATATTATTGGTGGACAGCTTGATTGAATCATTGGTAACCTAGGTTTATCATGGTATAGCCTATATCTGTATTTCAAGTTTGCTATCTGATGCTTCAATAATTGTAATTATTGCCTAAGTGACTCAAATTTGTATTAGGCTGTGCATACGTATTAAAATGTTAGTGGGTCTTGCAGTAGCTACCTAGTGAACACAATGCTTGCATCTGCATTAAATTTTTTCTAATAATTGAAATCTAACTGTTAATCTAACTGTTTTATTCTTGTGTATCTAAAACTCTAAATCAGCTCAAGGAATCCTTGAGAAAATGCTAGACTTCATGTGGATCAGTGTTTCCACTTTAGGGCGAAACGCGTCATTTTAGGGCGTTTTTGCCATCCCTAGGGCGGTATTTAGGGCGGTCAAAAATTTCACGAAATCTAGCGCGTTTTCGTATATCTTAGGGCGTTAGTCACAT
>LQNS02277275.1:12515863-12527739 GCA_001587735.2 Parhyale hawaiensis | reverse complement strand
ACATATGTGAAAGTTTCAGTAAGATCGGACCACTAATAAAGAAAATTCCAAAATTTGTAAACGGCCCCCTTAAACTTTATGTCCGAGTTTGTACGCGTAAGTTATAATCTCATGATGCGGTAGCTCGCAGATAAAACGTTGTAGAAGCTCGTTGCTGTAAAAATTTGTATAGTTGGAAGTAATAACGCTATTTTATGCATAACTAAGTTATTGCACACTGATTGTTTGTTAGCTCTAGGTGCTTCAATTTAGGCACTCACGTTATGTAACAGTATAATCATGGTTCAATAACGTAACAGGTTAACACCCATGGCTGAACAACTTAATAGGTTAACTCATCGCTTGACCATTTGAACCGGTTCTGCGCATCTCCTTGTATGACGTCAGGTGGAGCGAAGAACAACGGTGTTGCGCAACTGTTGGTAATATACTTAATTCATTTATACCATTATTTCCGCCATCATGGGCTGATAATTGATGTTTTGCTATTTTGAACTCAGAAAAATGAACTTAGTGAGCCTTTCTAGGTTTTCCTATAGCTCCGTAGTAGCGAAAGAAGTTTTGGCAGCAAAAGAGTATACCTAAGTTTTCGCTCTCGTAGGTAACATCTACTGTACTTCTAACATTTTTTTCCCCAACAAAATGATAAACTACTCCGTAGTAATTGAGTAATTCAGTTTTCTCTCCAAATTTTTCCAAGTAATCACAGACAACACTAATTTCTCGTAAAGAAGTAATGAAACTTGAAACAGAATCTTTCTAGTTAAACTTTGAACGCTTGTCTAGCCAAGTTGCCCTAAAAACTACCTTTCTCTCCAAAAACTAAAAAGAAATCGGTATGTCGACGGGGAAACTGTTTAATTACTTCACAGACCACCTTTGAACGACTAATATATAAAGCTTGAAGTAGTAAAAAAACACACCTCCGTTTGACAATTTGTAATATTTTGATGAAAAAGCTCTTTAAAATACAAATTCACGAGTAAATTTTATAATTTTGAACTTACAATTACTTCTAGAGCGCTTAATACTCCACCGATAATACGTATGCAGCAGCATTTTTTTTTTATTATTATCATTTTTCCTGTAAGCCATGTTCTTCCGCGCTAATTTTTCATGGCGGAGTGCGCTCGTATGTAAAATGATGAATGATGATCACAAAATTTACAAAATAAGCCATAGCAATACTCTGGAAGCCGTAGCTATGTTGTTGTAATTGATTTCATCTTCAACATATTTGTACGACATTTTATTTGCTTTATTTTTAGCAAACAGATTTTGGCATCGCACAGTAACAGCTGTGATCGTGCAGAAATAGTTACCCTTCTGTTTCTTCGTGGAAGCCCACGCTCACCATATTGCTAAAGCTAGTAGGTAACAGGTGTGAACTAATTATAACTGTTTGCTATCTATCTCTCCACCTGACGTCACAGCTGAAAAGGAGTGGGCGGGACTTAGCACGCTACCTGCGCGTGATTTAACCTGTTACGTTGTTCAGCCATGTTTAAACCCATCGCTTGACCATTTTGAGACGGTTCTGCGCATCTCTTCGTATGACGTCAGGTAGAGCGAAAGCTCGTGAAGAGCGTCGGTGTTACGAGATTGTCAATAGAGTTCCTAATTCATTTTTACGATTATTTCCATTACAATGGTTTGGTACTTGATATTCTGCTGTTTTCAGCGCGTAGAAAAGAATTTGATGAAGCTTCTTCGCTTTCCTAAAGATCCAGAGTTGCAAAAAAGTGGGTTTTGGCTTGCAAGAGAGCAGACTCAGTTTACGCCATGGTTCAATAACGTTACGGAATTCAGTCATGTTGTACAATGGTATGCAGTTGCTAAAGCACAAAGACATTATTCTGAATATACTTGGATATAGCTCCAAAGAATGAAATTTTTATTTATTGCTTCGTTTTACCTAACTAGCAATAGACACAACTGATTTTAATCCATACTGCACGTAGAAAATTATCGAGGACATTAGCAGCCAACTTACTAAAAAAACTTTCAGATTTATCGAATTTTCGCATCGATTTTCTATCTTCAAGATATCTAAAGAGATCCCCGTATCGCTTCTTTATTATCTTTCCCGCAATCATTGCCTTTTTGTTCTATGTACTTACTTTCAAAAAGTAACGCACAAGATTGGCACTAGCCTCGCTTGAGGTCATCAGTTGACGTTTTTTTGTGAGTGCGTAAAAAAGTCGCAAACTAGTCAAACGATGGGGCTACCTCTCTTATACCAAGATTAAATTCCACTTTTCGCAGTAACACGCATCATGATCCTCAGGCCTTTTGACGAACTGCAAACTTTACTTTCGATTCTTGTTCGATGTTAGCGGTTTGCTTCTTACAATGCGGCCTCTACCCAATTTCTTTTAACCTGTTCTTGATTGTATATAAAACAGAACACTTTCCCACAATATCGCAATGTTTTTTTTAATCTCAAGAGCAATTTCAAATCTGTTTCTAAAACTTCGGATTTTCAAGATACGACTTTCTCTGTAGGAAGTTACCCTAGGATGGCCTCATTGTAGGGTATCTCGAACACGGCCCGTTTTCTGATGTCTTTGCGCAGTCAGTCGAACAGTTTTCTCATCACATTTCGGTCTTCAGCCTATTTCTTGGTTGATTAATCCAGTATCCTGGTGTTGTACATGTATATTAACTGACAATCACTGAAAGAAAGAGGAGGCATTTCAGAAAGGACTAAGGACTAAGCGGAATACAAGGAAGCAACTGTTACCTCGTATTGTCTGAAATACGGAAAATTTACTGCATTAAATTTATTCTAAACTGCACAGTTTTGTGTTGCCATTCTTATGCGTCACGTTTTAAAGTTTCTGAAAATCACTGAAATTTTATATAAGGTGCAAAACTGAAAACTTACACGATAATGAATCTATTGTTGTATTGTTCAATATAGTTAGTATCATAAAATTATGCATAATTTAGTATCTGATGAAAATATTTCTCTTGCGGAGTTTCTTTCTTGTAGCTTGGTACACATCGCACGCCTAGAACTCGTGCGAGCAATTTTCTCCCTGAATTTTTTAAAGATCCCTTGATTTCGAGAAACTTTGCACTATCGCCATTGAATTCGGTATACACTTGAACTCGACAAGTTATCTCTGGTGGTGTGTAGTGTTCTTGCATTCAAGATAATAACCGTGATCGTATTTCTCCTGCTCATCGAGAACAATAAGAGCTCACATGTATGTGATTTTATGTTCTACTTTCCCCCCATTTCTATACAGCCATCAAATCTACAACATTTGATTTTAGCCTCAAGGCAATACGTTTAGCAATGCCGGCATCTTCGCCAACGAATGAACGCGGAAGGAACATCTGAGCTCACAGCGGATTTGAAGAAGTCCCTGTGACAGTGCGATACGCTGCCAGAGCTTGTGTAACCAAGGAGATCATGCAAGAAACAGTGAAGAGAACATGGAAGCCATTACTTTGTGGTGGAGGAAATTTCAGTTAAAATCTCTCCGACTTATCTTGGAAACTGTATTGGAGACAATTGTCATACCGTTGGAGTGTTCCAATAGATAAGACGAACTGCTAATCCGGAGGCGTTTATTTTACAGGGCCAGTAGGAGAGAATGGAAGACTGCACCATCGGGAAAATTATGGAAAACATACACTGTGGCAAACTATTGTCTCGCAAACCGAAATTGGAGAACCATAATTTCCTTACCGAACCGTTGAAAGTAGTAGACGTAACTATTACTGAAGCAGTGGTGTATACTAATATTAGAAGTATACGTGGAAAGCGAAAGTGAGCGGACACTAATTGAAGACGAAGCTTTATGGAGACAGACCTTCTTTTGACTTTGCAGCCGACCAATAAAGGGATATGGAGAACTTCGTTTTGAAGATGATATGCATCCGAATAAACGCTGGAACCCGAACCCTGGACTAATCTCTGGCAGCGATGAAGATGTAAAGAAGCACTAAATAAAGCTAGCGAACGACTCGTGGATGATATTGCAGCAGACATCAAATTACTGTATACGCTATCGAAAGTAATTTTATCGGACTGCTGTAACTATGGTCGGCTGCTTCCGACAGTTGTCTTAGTTCTGGCGAGTCGACGACAAGGTGATGACAGTCACTTGGCTACGAGTTAAGAGTTAAAAGCTCTGGATACCGTAATATATATTTGAACTTTTTTTTTACTAAGTTGCTGGAAAACATCGCTATAATTATATTGAATAATACTTTAAAGTTGTTATTGTCTTTCAAAGAAAACAACGAAAAACGGTGCGCTGATGCCATGAAAGTCCTCTTCAGATACCAAAAACTGTTACATCGATTAAAAGTACAAGTGCGCTACAAGACTGAAGGTCGTCTGAGGAGTCCAATACTGTACTACAACAGAGAACAAGCAATATGGATAATATAAAACGCTTTGCAGAGGCTAACACTCATGGAATTCTATGAGAAGCTTCTCGTAAAAATTAATAGCGCAGCTAAAGCACCTCTAGGGCAGACGAGAGCAAAGTTGCCAGCTCAACGGACGCCGCAATGCAGTGTAGGAGGTGGATAGGCTTCTCTCTAATTGCTATTAGAGGCATTATGGGCTATTGAAGGGCTCTGCACTCCCATAATCTGCTTACTGAATGCCCGAGCTTCTGCCGATGCGCAGCAACTGAGACATATTTGCTCTGCAGGTAAGCGGGCGCAACGGAGTAGGTCGCTTCTGGGTCATCGTTTGCAAAATTGTAGTAAAAAACAGTGGTGGATATAATGGCTCGTTTTACCAGATGCAAGTATAGCATATCAAGTCCGCCTTCGATTGGGCTACGAAATTAAGCCCTCGAAACTTCGGGCAGGTGCCCAGGTTTTGATCTTTTGAACTAAGTTTCAACCATCGACTTTGGATCCTTAAAATTAAGTTTGCAGCGGCTCAACGTAATCCGGTTGCTTCTAACACTTGCAGCGCGGTTCAAAGTGCCAGAGAAAAAGTTTTTATCTGAAGTTTCGAGCAAGTTAAGCCTCGAACGCTTACTTTTGGAGCGCAATCGAATATGCCCCAATCCCCCCCCCCAATTTCCAAATAAATACATACACTAATGTATTATGATGCTAATAAATACCGGAGCTTATCAGCTTCCTACACGCGCATTTTTCTCGCTGCTCGGCTTCCCCATGGCTTCATTCGTTAAATAATCAACGTAAAAATAAAATGCAGCATACTTACTGTAGTATTACTTATGTATAGTTATTAATCTGGTAGCGCAGCGTTTCATTCCGGATCGCGCCGAAGGTGAAATGTTTTGTCTTAATATTTTTTCCGAAAAGTTTGGATTTGACGGCGAACTCAGCTATGTGAAATCTGTGTTTCAAAATTTGGATCTGTGCGCTACTACTAGCCTGGAAACAATGTGCAAAGCATCTCGAAGAGGCGAATGTAGAAGAAAGAAGACAACCAAGAGAGAACTTGCGCGGAGGGCTCATTCCGTGCCCCCCCCCCCAGATGCAGGCGGGAGTGCCATGCTTTAGGTCGCTCACATCCCCCCTCCTTGGCGGCCCATCTCTCGGAGCAGAAAGGGAATCATAGAGGATCTGCCTAACTTTAAAAGCCAACTTTATCAGCTGGAACTGCTACCAGATGCAACGTCCCCTAGAGTAAGTTCCTCAAGATTACTCTTGAGGGCTTGAGGTCCCTAGGTAGGCGGCCAGTGGCAGGTAAATATAAACTCAGCTCTACGTACGTACCACCAACTTCCATGAATGTTTGGGCAGCATACGTGCGTCCATTGCCGTCCCAACATATGCGCTTACGCGTCTGAAGCACGTGCTACGTCTGAACTACATTGAGTAGGCTGTGTATTCTGCAAAGGCTAGGAATGTTCTCTGCACTACGGCGGGTTACTTCGATTTGTTCTAAAACATAATATTTTCACTTTTTGTCTTCCATAATGCCATCATATTGTATGCATCAAGAAAAATGCTGAGAGTAGCTTATTTTCAAGTCTGTGAGCAGCATTCAGGCTGCACAAACTTGCCCCATACATACAAAACATGGCGCGCTATACACATTTTCAAAATTTTTCAACTTTGCTTCTATTCATGACAGATACCTCATCTTTTGATACTTAACAGTCCTTAAGATGTTTATTAATGTGTAAAAATTTGAATCAGGTGTAAATGATAATACGAAATTTCTGAGTGAGAAACTATTATTTTGAAATTTGGAACGTCCAACACTAAGGGACAAATACATTGACGTCAATATGTAACAAATATTTAAACAGAAATATTCAGTGAAAATGCAATGCACAATCAATATTTAGTAAATAGAACCTTGCTTTCAATCACAGCTGCACATCATCGACTACATGAGCGAATAAGGTCTTGACAATCTTTGACACTAATTTTAGACCATTCCTCTTGAATTTTAATCAACAAATCCTCAGTGTTGGTTGGATTTCTTGCTATAACTTCTCTCCTAGGATATTCCAAAAATTTTCTGTAGGATTCAAGTCATGACTTTTGCGGTCGCCAATCCATAACTACGAAGTCTTACTGGTCCAGGTAACTCACACCTGAATTTTGACTAGTAGGCACAACAATATCTTTTAGAAAGATTTTATACACCTGAGTGTTCAAATGTGTATCCAGGGGGGTGGGGGGCAACGGGGCCATGCCCCCCAGGACCGATCGAAGGGGGGGGGGTGAAAGTAAGTTCCCCTCCTAGAGCGAAGTCTAATACTTGCTAAGTTTATGATATGTGTGTATATTTTTAATACCAGCGTTGCAAAGCGACAGATTAATTTACCAGTATTCTACCAAACTTCCTTTAAAACACATTCTCCCAAATTGTGCAGCCGATTTTAAACAATTTTTGCTAAAAAAAAAAATATTCGGAATGACTTCCTCTAGTTGCATGCACCATTTATTTAACCTTACAAAACTATTTGCCCCTCTAAGGTTATGAATTGGTGCCAAACTGCTTGCCTCACGTTTTGTATTTTACTTACAGGAAACCTCTGGATATTTTTTATCGTAATACACACACTCTTTCACATCCGCAGTGAAAAGCACTCAACATTTCCCTCAAAATGCCCTTATTATCCTCTTATGGTTAAAAATAACTATTGGGCTTATTTTTATCACGTTTGGCTTGAAACATTCGTCTTTATTTCCTCTAGTTTCAGGCTTCATTTTCTTGACCCTAAATAGTTAACCCTGCTAGAGCTAAAAAGAGCGGCCAACTGCTTGGTACAAGCTTCAGTTTTTACCAGGGGGAAAATTGGAAAATACGATCCATCACCAACGAAGAACCTAATCTCTACGAATTCTCTAAAAAAAAAATCCCCATTAGCTGTCTCCAATTGTATTCAATACAACGGAGATTCGAGCGATTTACAATCATATATGTTTGGAAAATTCTGGAACGTATCACATGTGAACGTGAATGAGCGGATTGTCGCCAGACACTCGGAAGCAACTGGAAGGACTTGTGATATACGCATCCCAAGCAGAGATGGTGGAAAAGCCGTGGCCACAAAATATTCTAATAGGCTAATAGCTTACAGTACGCTGAGCAAGATTGTTTTAACAAAATGCTTCGGCATTTTCGACACGCCACTGATATCAAAATTATAACTTTCAACAAATGCTGGATTCTCATTCAAGAAGAATATAAAATGGTGGCAATAATGAAAGCACATTTTGAAATTTTGTAATAAGTTTAAAAATACTGCATCAATATAGTTAAAATTTTAACTGAATAATGTTACTTTAACTAGTTACCAATTCCTTATAATCATTATTGTATTCGTTGTCTTTTCAATATTTTACCACGAAAATAATAGTTTGTGGGTGCAAATCGGGTAGAAATAAAGATAGCACATATGGAAAAAATTGTATTTTAGAATACAATGAAAGCAAAAAACATAATTCTTAATATTTACAAGCGTTGCCTTTTGATTGCAACATCTGTACACATCGGTTATTCATAGAACTAATTAAATTAGCGAGCATTTCTTCAGGGATAGCCTCCCAGCATTCATTTATGGTCTGCCACAAGCTTTCCTCATCCTGAAATTGTCTCCCATTGGCGTAAACATGCCGTGAGAGTATCCCCAAAGATTCTCAATTGGGTTTAGATCTGGTGACTTAGCAGGCCAAGCTAAAGTGGCGATATTATGGGCATTAAGCCAATTTGTGGTCAACTTCGCTGTGTGAATTGCGACATTATCTTGCTGCAACACCGCTTCTTGCTGATGTTTATCTGTTTGAAATGGGAGAAGACTAGTTTCTAGGACCTCTGTGTACTTCTGAGCATTCTGTCTACCTTCCATCATCACCAAATTCGCCTTGCCCTTGATGGAGAATGCTCCCCAGATCATAAGGGATCCGCTACCAAAGGGTCGTTTGCTGAAAATTTTGTCCTCCTTTCTAAGATCATGCCAGTAGTATTGAGAACCGTCAGGTCCGTCTAGGTTAAACTTTTTTTTTTCATCGGAGCCGTGGGAGAAACCGGGAGCGCAGGATGGGCGTTAGTGGGGTACGTGGTCACGGGCAGAGAGGGAGGGCCGGAAGCACTCGTCGGAGGGACCGTTGAGGTAGCTATCGCGTTACCGGGTCCAGGAACAGGGAGACTCAGTCCCATGAACGACAGCATGAGCTCCAGCAGCAGCCCCCCCCCCCCGTGCAGCAGCAGCGCCAGGTTCGTCCACGTTTGGTCCTTCAGTCTGTGTTGCTCGTCAGCCAGCGATGTACGGGGCGGCGGCCTTCGTCGTACCGGCGGGTCCGGGACACCGCATGCACTCTTGCTAGAGTCACGTAAAGCATGGACATAAAACGTGCCCGGTCGGGCCTGGCGGCTCTCCACTAGTCTCCTGTCCTCGCCGTAGCTAACGTGCCCCTTGGCCTGGGTAGCCAGGACCTCTCGTTGATATTTGTAAACACTGCAAGTTGGTGAGTTTGCTGGGTGTGATTTATTGCTGTTGGCGCACCTGGTTGGTGCGGTACATGGTTGTTGGTGTTAGAGTCTTGAGCAATTTTGGCATATTGGGGTTGTTTTACGACACGTTTTGGCTCCGTGTCCGTATTGTTGGCACTTGAAGCGGGGGCGGGGAATATAAAGCCGCACTGGGCACTTCACCCATCCATTTTCCACTACTGGTGGGTATGAGCGTCGAAGGAGATGATATAAATGGGAGTGTCAATGTCTCCGCCATTTTCCTTCCTCTTCACTCTATAAACGCTCCTCACTCCGGACTCTGAGAGGGCCTGGAGGAGATCCCCATCGGTGTACTTTGGCTAATTTAGGAACTAGATCGTGCCTTTAATTTGGTTGACGCGGAGACCTCAACTCCCCCTAGCGTCCTCACACTCGCCATCGCTCTTGACTGCTGCTCGTTCTTCACTTCGATCAGGAGTGTGCCGGCCCTCGTCTCCGTGACCTTGGCAGACTTGCCTCCCAGCGTCCGCTGTAGGTCGCTGTAAGATCTTTTGATATCTATAGAACTGAAGTCGTCCCCCATTTTGGTGGAGATATTGAAGAAACTTTTGAAGTTCCTCTGCCCTCCCTGGTTAAACGGGAAGTTTGAATCGTGGTTCTGTCCCAGCAAATTGCGTTCTCGCCGCCGCGACCGGCGTCGGTGTCTACCGCCCACCTGCCGCCGGTGCGTCTGGGGGGCTGGTACGGCAATATCTCATATTCAGTTCTGCCGCGGTCGGAGTTCGGCGCAATGCCCGCGCTCACACTCGCGGCGGTTTGCTGGGACGGGGCCAGCTCTGGCGGCTTGGATGTTTCGTGGTTCATGTCAGAGTCCATTAGAGAGGTCCGGTCCGTCATTCAGAAAGAGGAAAGTAGAAGGGGGGCCGCCGTCCACGCGGACGGCCGACCTCTCTTCTATCAGTAGGCCAGAAACACAAAAAACAAATAAAAGGAAAAGCACGGTCCGGTTGGGGCCGGGCGCTGCCTGCGTTGGTTCTACCTACACTTCAGATTGTATTACCTTGAGTACCTTGAGGGTCTTCGGAGGAAGTCCAGGTGACGTTCTTCACGTCACCCCACGTGTGTGAAGTCACTCTGCTGGGTGTCTTCTGTGGTGCCTCAGTTAGTGACCGAAGAGAGAGCCAGCAGCGAATTATCTCCACAGTGCACGTAACCGCTGACCGTTGGTGTATCTGGTATTCTTCTTAAAAGTGAATCCAGCAAGTTTTTGAACTCCACAATTTTGATATCAGTTGCGTTTCGAATATGTCGAGGCATTTTGTAAAACAATCTTGCTCTTCGTACAGCGAAGTTGTTAGAGTATTTTGTGGCCACGGCTTTTCCATCTTTGCTTGGGATGCGAATATCGCAAGTCCTACCAATTCTTTCTGAGTGTCTGCCGACAATCCGCTCATTCACATTCACAGTGATACGTTCCAGCATTTTCCAAGCATATTTGATTGTAAATCGTTCGAATCTGCGCTGTATCGAGTACAAGTGGAGACAGCTGAGTCGTTTGTGGTAATCGTACTCTTGCATGCCTCAAATTTTGGCCGTGAACGATCGTTGGATACCTACAAGTTGTTAAAGCTTTTTTCTTGTACTCGGCATCCAAAGTGGGGGAAGTATTCTATTCTCAAAAGAATTATTTGCTTCCATAGTGTGAGTATTACATCTACTTCGCGTGACGAGAAAGTTCGTAAAACCCATCCACTCCATCTTTTTCCCACAGCGATAACTCTAGCATGTTCTTCGAACGTGGCATCGTCTTGCATTCTCACTCAGAGGTCTCTTAAAATTGCCTTTCTCAGAATTTCATGTCCATCGCTGGTGGTATATTGCGTGGATTCAAAGAGTGTTTGATTTTTTCCGTATCTTAGCAATTCAAATTTTGTTTCACTAAAGGTCATATTATTTTTTACCGACCATTAGCAGATACTTTCCAAATCTCGCTGCACAGACAGCAAGTCTTCCACAGCTTGCACAGCAGCTAGTATTCGTGTATCGTCAGCAAATGACGAAGGTACCGCATAGTTACATCAATACCCCATGTCATTGATCATGATGAGAAAGAGAACAGGCCCAAGCACGGTGCCTTGTGCTACTCCACTGAGTACCGGCTGTCTGGATGACACTTTGTTGTTGGCAATTACACTTTGCGTTCTATTTGACAGGAAAGTTTTAACAATAGGATTCCGTGGTCAACCTTGTCAAAAGCCTTAGCGAAATCTAAGTAGATTACGTCCACATTCTTTCCTTGGCACAATATCTCTACGATGAAATCATAATGCTCCAACAGTTGTGAAGTAGTGGAACGTTTATGTCGAAAACCGTGTTGTTTTGAACTTTTGATGTGAGTAGGTAGGTCATTACTCTCTAGATGGTGCACTAGGTGTTTACGAAACACCCTTTCAAACGTTTTCACTACGTGGCTCGTTAATGAGACTGGTCTATAGTTAGTTGGATTTGTACTATTTCCGGCTTTTGCACTCAGCGTAGCAGTTTCTCTGCTTGTGTATGTTTCCACCAAGTGGACGCTCATTCAGCCCTTACGATGCTCATATAGTAAATAGAGGAAAAAATTATATATGCCAGTGTATAATATCCGACACGGCGGTAATTACATTCTGATTTCTCCGTAAGTGGTTATCTCGTGATTTTATGCATATGCGCATAATACATTTTCCTGCTCGATCTCAATGGACTCCTATTTACCATGTATTCTAGAATTAAAGAGCAGCCTGTACTATTGAACGATAAGTTGTCTTGGTAGATCGGTTCGGTTCGGTTACTCATTTCTCATATGTTTGTTACTTTCTAAGGGCCCTTTAACCATAAGAATAGACGCGTAAGAATATTCTATTAAATTGAACTATCCCTATTTCTTTTTTTTAATATGTTCTTTAATTTGTAGTCT
>LQNS02277275.1:12477601-12510476 GCA_001587735.2 Parhyale hawaiensis | reverse complement strand
GCTGTTAATGGTTTTTTGCTGGATTTCCTTTAGCAGCGTTTTGGGCTTCCCGGTGTTGCAAATGCTTCATTTGGGTTGTATTACCTGTCCGTGGGAGCTCAAGCGTGAAATTTTAATAATAATAATAAATAATGCCCCAAATTTTGCTCTACTGCAATTAAAGGGATGCACCCACATTTTCTTTTGTTTCCTCCGCCTTCTACGCCGCTTCATCGATAACAACACTGCTATTTCTGCTACATCAGTCACGTCTATCTCGCTCGAAGGTTTATATTTTATATTGGATGCCTCATGAATGAGAAGTACGCTGATTGTGTTGGTTGGAACGGTGTTCATTCAAAATGAATGAAATGACGTGAATTAAATTGAATGGCTAGGTGGAAACGCACCCTAAGTGCTTGGTATAACACCATCGTCCAATAATTTGCGCCACATGAGGTAGAGCGGGTAAGAATGCTTAGGTTGCACATTTTGAGGATTTTTGTAGGAACATCATCTGGTCCTGAAGCACTGTTTCCGCTAATTTCAGCGATGGCTAATTCAATGCTTAGTTGTGTGAATTCAAAATCCATTAGGTAATTATCAGTTACTTCTAATACTTGAACATCAGGGTTACTGGTCATTTTGCTAAAAACATTCGGGTATTGACGGCTCAGTATTTCACTCATCTGATCGTTTTCAGTCATCGATCCTTTTTCGTCCAATAATGGTCCTATTTTTGTTTTCAGAGACACGTAATTTGATGCATAAGAGAAGAAGTACTTATTGTTTTCTTTCATCTTCTTGATGGCTTGCAGTTCTTTTTCCTGTTTCTCTTCATCATAAGATTTTGCAAGTTTGTGTTCTATCTCTTCCAGTTTTTGCCGGCATTCAGTTTGTCGCTGTAATACACACGATGACTTTTGATCAATCTTGCTCTTTTCTTTAGTACTTTTACGGAATTTATGGTGGCAATTTTAGGACATTTCATTCTAGCCGGTGGTAAGTATTTCACGCACTTTTCCAACAGAACGTTTTCGAAGATTTCGTTCATTGCTTCACTTTGAGTTGAGACATTTAGAAGAGCGTCACAGTTCACCGACCGCAGCTCATCGTTCAAACTTTCCCAATTTATTTGATTATTGAAACCATTTAAATATCGTAGACTATTAATGCCATTTTGCCCAGTATTCTTTGAGTCACTCGATTCATAGCTACGGAACTGGGTTGTGATATCAATGACTTTGTGATCAGACAAAGCTGGATGCTGAGTGTTGATATTCTTTACAAATTCGGTATTCTGTACAAAGAGGAGATCTAAGATGTTGTCCTCCCTTGTTGGCGAAGTGATCATCTGCACTAAAAAAAGTTCTTCCATTACCTGTAGTAAAGATAATGCTTGTTCTCTCTCATCTATTGTGTACGAAAACTTTTTGTTAAAAATAAAACCACCAGTTTCATCGAGCACGTCTGGATGTAGCCACTTTAGGAATGGAAAGTTGAAGTCACCTGTAATGATTACACTGTATTTACTTTTGAGTCTACTGCAGTGTGTGTGAATTTTGTCGAGCAGCTCCGCAAATTTCTCAGAAGCACATTTTGGCGGTCGATAGCACACCACACAAACCAGTTTAATTTTTTCTCTTTTTACAATTAGAATTTCGCACATGCTATTCGAGAATTTCTGTAGAACGTGTCAGCCAAGCTGTTCTTTCACATACAACGCTACTCCGCCGCATTTACAGTTTTCACGGTCACACCTGTGCAAAGTATAGTTTTCCATTTTGACCTCAGCATCACATTTAGGTGTGTTTCAGTAACTGCAAGGTAGAGTGAATTTGCTTCACCTGCAATATCTCTAAGTATTAGTTGCTCTCTGTAGTTTTTTGTGTTATTATATTGAGTAGTTTAAGTCTCTGTCTCCAGAGCAAAGGCGATCTAACAGAGGAAGAAGGAAGGGACACATAGTGTGACGATAGATACGTGGAACCCATGCACGAAGGTGTTCCCACACTTTTGTGTATAGGCGTTGAATATTGACCACATAAAATTTGTTTAATGTTTAGCTACTCTCAAGTTTTATTGGGTCATTGCATTGTTTCGATGGTTGGTTTGGCAATTTATTTAACCTCTTATCCACATTTGTGCGGGATTAAACTGATGTGGTGGTTGCAAAGTCGGCTGCTGAATTCCTTTCTGTCGTTTTTCCAGGTAAGTTTCCATTGACAGCATCTTTTGATACATTGTCTCTAAAAAATTTTCTATCTTCTGGATGTCCTGTTTCATATCTTGGAAAGACATCCTCGTATCAGCTTGGTTCTGTGCGCTAATACCAGGGTTGTTATCATTCCTATACGGTGTTTTCTCGCGCTCTGAGAATCTTTCTCTTTGCCTGTTGGCTTGCGAGTGAGAATGACATGGTGTATGCTACGGTATTCCAGTGTTTTCCCCGTGGTCTCTCTGATGCCACGAATGTGGTTCAGAACTATTAGTACGCATGGTACTACTCAAGTGAATTTCGCCACATGAAGGATCCAGGTATTCTCCTTTTTGAAAGGAATTCCGACATACAATTGGACGAAATAAACCACAAATTTTTCGGGATTTGCATAAGATGAATATCTCTGAAGTAATAAAGAAGAGAGAAAATGTCAAGTAGGTATACTAACGGTACCACAACGGGAAGGTGCAGTACAGCTTGAATACAATTATACCAAGTGTATCTCAGAGATCCAATCCTTGTCACTAATAGCTAAACGCCCCTTCACCAAAGATAACAAAATGTTTCGTATGCACCAGTCAATGCGTTGGTAAAGGAAGTACTTGAAATCCTAATGGTCGGTGTCAGCGCCAGGCACTTTTCGTTTAGGGGGAGGGCTGGAAGACAGCTGTAGTACATAAAATATGAAAAGGCTTCCCAAAATATACAAATATGTATGATGATTGAATGGTAACAATATGATGGGCCAAATGTTGCGTGCTTGGCTCTATTGAGAGGGGGGAGGGGGGCTTGGCTTAATATGGGAGAGTTTGGCTCAAATTGTAAAGAAATTTTCAATAGGTGCACTTAAACAAGGAAATAAAAAGCCGACACTGTAATATTTCTTTTTTATTTATTAAAACTCTGTACCCATTACAATACTCGGATCAATCAAGAAACCTCAGCCAACCTTCATCAAAGGATGGCAGAGACATCTGTACTGAATCTTTGGAAAGACTGATCGCTAAAACTTTCGGTGTCAGGAAACTAACTTATGGTCATAATCACCAAACGGTTCCTAAAGCTCTGCAGCACTCGCACGTGATGTCACAACTTCCGCTGAAGTAAGCATAGTAATAATTAATTGCCTCAGAGAGAAAGCTAGTTCCCTTTAATAATGTACAAATCAGACACTCATCTACAAACCTTTACATCTCATAACTTGAAGGGAACACGCAAGACTGTGACTAGTTTCTGGTGACCGTTTAACGGAATATATAAATACAGTGGTGAACAAAGCGATAAAAGAAAACTTCCGCTGCTGTATTTCAATGTTCATGTTTTGTATCTCCTTGTTCACATCATGTGTGGCTTCGTGGTTACACACAAATATATGTACCATGGGAGTATAATCAAACCTACAAAATAAAGTGGCACCATGTCTGCGAGAATATTTACACAAAAACTATTGAAAAAAGTAATAATAAAAAAATGCCTCACGGGAGGCGACACTTTCTGACGCATAAGGTTAAGAAATTATCATAATTCTATATAGCTACCCGACAGAGTTCAATTACAATAACCACAGTCATAGTTGAACAATAAAGGAAGACATCAATGTTAATCAGGTGTTTGCCCACAAAAAATTACTAGCACACTTTCAACAGGTGCGAAATGTGCAGTAACGGCCTTGTATATTAAGTTTCGCACCTCCATGGAAACATGCTGTATCTTGCAGATTCTTTTCTACAGCGATTGGATGACTAAAATTATTTATGATCGGTGTTTCCTGCAGATGATTTGACTTAATACGAGAGTCCATAGGACAAGTGTAGTTCTCAAACCTTGGTGCTTTTAATTACTTTCCATTCCGTACTTATATTTGCTTGCATATCTGTAAGAAAGCCATTGAATTCTTAATATATTTTGTATACATTATACTGTATTGCACAAACGATTTAGGACAGCGCGCGTGTCAATGTAAAACAGTTGAAGGTCTTTGATTAGCTCACTTGAGGAGCTTATGTAGTTGTTGGATGAGCTTTAATTTAATTAGAATGGCAATATTAGGCGTCCGATTCGCTCCGTTCAATCGAGTTGCAGGCACCAGTATCGCCTGAAAACTGTTCAAATGGCAAATCGAATGTTTAGGATTGAGGTTCCAGACATGTTAAAGCTAAACGAATTAGATCATCTTGAAGCTTGCGAATCAAAGCGGCGCCAAGTAGCTTTACAGAAGTGATCAACAGCTAAGTTACTCCCGCAAAAAAATTGACAGACATTGCTACGCAAGTAGCCTAATACTAATGCAAAGTCTTCCAAAAGTAATAGTAAGGATAGTGCATTTGAGCAAGCAGTTTTCTGCTGTGTACAAACAAGCGAAGTAGAGTTGTTAGTATTCTTCTCATGTTAAAATATCATAAAAATCACTGATACAGAAGGTTTGTTATGTTTACAATGTCGCTGAACCCCGCCGGTAACAAAGATAATTATCTGCAATAATGTTCTTTCTACTGGAGGAGAAATCTTGACAGTTATACAGAGTATCAAATTCTTATATTTTTTTTATAGAAACTTAAACGTTTTGTAGTGCTTATTCAGTCCTTCATATACTTTATTGGCGCAACAACAACAAAATTTGGCACCAAAGAACATGCATTACAGATTTACGATCAGGGAATACCATTTACAGCAAATGAATGAGTAGCCCCTCTGATATCTTTCGTTATTGTACCTCCTATTACTATGCAAGTAGCAAATCTACCCAGAGCAATTAATCGTTCCGGGAGTCGATCTTGCACTCCAGTCAATTAAAGCACTCGTGACGATGCAGTTTAATTATATGTAACTGTCCAGAAGTGTGGACACAATAACGAACACTTTGTCTACCTAGAGTTAATTGCGCGATCGGGAAAGCTGAAGTATCGTACTCATCTGAAATATAATGAAAAAACTCTTTTCTTCAGAACCACATACTCGTACTGCGCACCATGTAATTTTCTCTAGTTATTTCAAACACCTGTAGTTAACAAAGGTAGATCTAGAGACTGACTCTTGGCACGCATTATAGCTGTAAAAAAAAATGAGCTTTACAATCGCCAGTTAGTATGAATCAGGAGTAACTAAGTGCTAAAACAATTATATTATATTGCCAAAGATGGAAAGTACACACTGTATATGGTTCATAGAAATTTGTGTAGCGTACAGACTACGGACGCATAGCAATACAAACGAAGCCCTCCTTCGCGGTCACTTGGCTGTTTTATTGCAGCAAAGGATGATAAATTAGGCGGTCCCAGACAAAACTATAGGAATATGTTCTAGTTACATGCGTAATCATATGGACGAATGAAGCTCGGAGCGTTCTAAAGGCGATGTGATCTAAAACTTCAACAGTTGCAACCTGTTGTAGGCAACAGTTCTTAATTAAATAGTGTACAACTTATTAGTGCACTTTCAAGAAATCCGAAACGTTCAGCATCGTTAATTTTTTCAATTACGCGATCGAATCATTGTGACACAGACGTGGACAAGAAGGTTCCTCAAAAAGACCATGAGGATACCCAGCCTACACTGTATTGCGTTTATTAGTGTAACCTTAGGCCACCTTCGTATAACAGCGCCAGCCTGGCCCCAAGTAATCACATCTGCTCTCTAGTAAAGTTGCATGTCAAAATATTATTGATATCCTTCATAGCAGCTACACAGTAGCTTTATCATTTGTATTAATCTCTGGACTACGACAGAGATATCAACAATTACGCTTAGGAAAGTAGGTCTCGTATAATACAAGTAGTTGTAGTGGTGGCAGTAGAAAAATTACTAGCGTAGCTATACTAAGTCGCCGCGCCGAATTCTCAATGATTTCTATCCCTTCTTTGCTGCCGGAAGATCTCAAGTTTAATGCGAACTCAAAAGAGTTCTATTGGTCTCAAGTGGCGAGCACGCTACTATTGGCTGGAAATAGGGCGCAAAGCATCATCATCATTATTATTATTATTATATTGGTATTGTCCCGCTATTTCTGAAACTTAGACAATCAATAGCGTTCTAAGATGATTAACTCGGCCAGCAGCCGGAACCACAACGTTGTGCTCAGGTGGCAAGAGATGAAGGACGAAAAGAGAAGAAGACAGAGGAAAGAAGCGCCCGTGCGGACGGTCTCTTCTCTGGCCCTCCACACGGGCGAGGTAAGAGCTCCGCAGAAAAAGTCTGTCACCTGGCGGGACAGAAAGGAAATATGGAGAACCTACCTAACTCTACAAAACTAGGTAACCTTTTCAGCAGAACTGCTGCCAGATGCTACATCCCCTGCGGAGAAGGCGCCAAGAATCTCCAACCCGGTGCCCTGTACGGCACCGGCTGTACGGCACCGGCACCGCACAGGGCAAAGAAACGAAAAAAGAAAATAAGACAGAAGAAACTAACACCCATGCAGAGGGTGTCTACCGTGACCCTCCACACGAGAGCAGGTAGGAGCTCATGGGATGGACGGATAGCTTACCACCATTCTGCGGCCACCTTGCGAAGCAGAAGCACAGAAAAATTTGTAAGCGGGAAAACGTGTATGCAATTTGGTGTAAATAAAGGAACTTGGAATATACAGTACTTCTGGCTGTCAGGATGCTTACAATGCAGCAACAAAAAGAGAAATACAAATGGATCGAGATGATTAGTACAATGTAGGCCAATTGCGATGCATGGCAATGTCCCACGAAGAAGTACGCTCATTTTTAAATCTGACTCTCCTTTGAATGGAGTTGAATTGAATTCTGTGCTCAATTTCCACAGCTTTTTCCGTATCTTCGATGAAAGTTACTATTATTGTTATTATTCTAACTATTTCACCACCACTGATGCTCAAAAATGCATTTCAATAGTGTATCTCTATCATTTTAATTAAGCTTCGTTAAAAAATGGGGTATTTATTTTCAGTAGTGTAAGTCAGGGATTAAAGAACTTAAATCTTTCTATAAGACAATAAATTTGTAAAAAGTTGCCATTGTAGTCCTCCATATGCAGAGAGCTTCTGAAATATATCAGTAAGGGAGTAGAGTCCAGGACCAAGGTATCTTCTGCGTTCATCCATTATTGAGGGATATTCGATCAATATGTGATGTACAGATTGCGGCACAAAGCAATCTAGACAGTAGGGTAATGGGGCGTTTCTCAGGAGAAAGCTATGTGTTGCTAGTGTATGTCCAATTCTTAAGTCTTGCCAGCTTGACTTCCCATTCTCTATTCTCGAAGTCACATATGAGATTAACATGTAAGTGCAGTTTCATCATTTTCATTTGTTGTCAGCTGGCACTTCAGTTTCCCACTCTTCGTACCATTTTGTGCAGCGTGTACCTAATAAATTGTATTTAATATTCAATGGAATATTTTTTTATTTAAAGTTTCAGTAACCAATCATCAAGCAGTTAGCCAAGCAACAACACGAGTACCTTGAGAGGGGGGCACACAATAGAGTAAGCCAATGCAAAGATCTGATTGGTATACGATAAGCCAGAAGTCATTTATGTTATTCAAAGTTTAGCAAACTACACGAGAAGAACCCAAACAGTAACTTTGTATTCATGAAATTAGTATAAAAATTGTATCATAATTCGTTTTAGCACGGGTAGGTGTACTCATTCACAGCAACATTGTGCTTTTCACGCAACCAACTTCCTTCTGAACAAAATACTCAGAAAAAACGGGGTTGTGCAATATTAGCACGGTGCGACAAGCCAAGCACCGTCCTCACAATTTCATAAAGTTCACAGTAAGCAATATAGTTTTCAGTATTAGAAAAACTATTTACATTCAGAACAGAAATAATACATACAAAAGTTCTACAATCACGGGGGATCATTTTTTTTACATACTTTTGACTACATAACAATATTCTAGACATACTCTACAAAAATTACTCAACGCCATTGACGAAGAGTAAAATATTATGCAATATATTAGACTTTAACATGCACTACAAATTTTAACGAATTTCCATTTCCAAAGTGTTAATTAACAAAGTATTATTAATTCCTTGCATTAATATACTGAATAAAGCTAAACTATGTGATAATTACGAGGTGAGCGAAATAGCACTAAAAGATACTCTGTCATAATGAATGGTGCAACAATACCAATTTGGATCACTTCAGGACTTCTGAAAGCGTGTACAGTATACATATATATGTTGCATATCTCGCCAAGGTACATATAAATGAGAGAGAACAGACCAATGTTTGCAGCACTGTCCCTCTGCTACCAGAATTGTTTTTGTATGGAATTTTGCTCCATAAAGAAACATGCCAACAGCTATAAAGACATACGTGTATTCGAATGTACACGTCCAGTGATGTACAAACGAAACTTATACGACCGAAAAGCAATAAACGTCGAAAACGAACTCGTACTCCACTACCCAAACACCAAGACAATGGCAGCGCCACAAAGAATCTCACTCGAGTAACTCTTGTAAATCGGTGCAATGTTATTATGTTGCACTTCCCCAACTTGGGGGTATAGAGAATCACTCGATTCTATAATAATAAAAAACTGTACAGACGCTATGTAAATTACTATGAGTCTATTTTCGCCATGCGTTACCCGGCAACAGCAAGGGCCAGGTACAAAAACATTCAAATTTCGAATATTCCAGGAGTTTCTCTTAGCAGCAACAAGCCACATGAACACAACGTGCTCTCGGCCCTACGCTCTCCCATAAACCCAACAGCGCCGGGACTGATCAGTCCGTGCCACAAGTGTTCTACAAAGCTATACAAGAGACGCAATTCTCTTTACTTGAGCTCCGCTGAGGTCCTCCGTGCTGCAAACAAACTAAGCTACTCACTTTACGAAAAAGGCACTTGAGTAAGACGGGCTAGCACTTTACATTATGTACAAACATGGTTACACTGTACACGCTGCAGTAGCATCGGACTCAACAGCTACTTATACTTAATTGTTTAAAGAGCGGGGGATCTAAAAAAAAATCTTAACACGGTGCAAGTTCAACTTGATGCAGAACGCAGATGATTTCTACGACCAGTAGCGGCACAAACAAAACTTAATGAACTAAATGAAAGTCTGCAGTGAATGAAGCGCTGATGCAATGAATGCACTTATATTCTTGTTTTTTAGTAAATTTCCCAGGACATTATATACTTTTTAATATATGAACTTAGCCAGTTATTATCAACGTAAATTTGTGAGAAAGAAAATGTTTGTTAACACGCGATACGAGTATGCAGTGGAACCTAAATGAATGCTTCGGACAATTTTCTTTTCTTCAATGCGAAAATATTTATCAAGCACAGCAAGTAGCAAAGAAGAATACCAGCAACTGTGCATGCTAAGGCACTTTGGCACTACTCATTCTCTCTCCGACTCTGGCCTTCAAATTCATACCTACAAATCCTAGGACTACATCAATGGACGTCCGGTATCGGCAAGCGCAAACTTGGTAAACGAATCATTACCTATACCATTCCAAGGTCGATTTGTCGCAACTGAAATTCAATTTATCGCTTCTGAAACTACCTTTACCAGTAGCAGCAAAGTAATCTTTCTCCAATTCGAGACAAGTTTGAATTCGTTTTTTTTTTTTAAATAGTGTTACACAAATGATAAATTGACCTAGGAATGGTAATTATGCTCTTTCTGGCGACTGAGGCGCGGCAGAGAGATGCTTCTCGTTTATGACGAGGTTACACAGAAGGAGCACAGCACAACAGCCAACAACGGAAATGTGAGACGAACACCAAATGAACATATTCGTCAATTAGCACACCATGGGCTACGGAACACGTCGGAATTTGAACACTGTCAAAACCGTCCGTGCTGCGGTAAAAAAAAATGCATAATTGCAGTGCTTACGAAAATACATACATGAAAGCAAAAATGCGAAAGTGTGCGACTATTATTCTGTTCAACCAACTACAGTCACGATGTTATACATATGCATGGCTAATTGAAATGCAGATGGATGAACAAGCGAACTAACGCAACTACAAACTCAGAAATTGGCAATCAACTTCGGTTACGACTCTGGGTACTACTCTATGAAAACAGAAAAAGAATTCGCTTGCTTCTAAATATGTCCCCGATTTTTTTTGTGATTCAGCGAGCATCACATAACTTGGTCTGCGTACACTGAATTTTACAAAATCAGTTAGTAGAGAAAATTTTAGTAGTAACATATCACCATTAACGGCAATAATCTAAACCATTAGCGTGAGCGTGGTATGNTCTAAATATGTCCCCGATTTTTTTTTTGTGATTCAGCGAGCATCACATAACTTGGTCTGCGTACACTGAATTTTACAAAATCAGTTAGTAGAGAAAATTTTAGTAGTAACATATCACCATTAACGGCAATAATCTAAACCATTTGCGTGAGCGTGGTATGTTAGGTAACTACTACTATCTTTTTTTTAACTTTACTGCACAACAACAATAGGCCAGGGACCATCCAGAAAAATTCACTACAATGGCCAAATGCTTCAATTTGATGGCTTCAAAATTCCTCAAAAATTCATCCCACAGAAGCAGATTTCTTTACCAACAGTTGCATCACAAAAATCGCGTATCCACAGTATTTTCGCTTTATCTGTAATTTCAATGCATATTAAACTAAGTGCGTCAATAATGATAATCATCACTATCGGCATAATCGGCGTAATCATCGTCTACATCCATAGCATCAACTGCGAGGTTGGTGAGTGTGGCAGAGAGACTGGAGCGCTTGGACAGTGCGCCGCCGCCTGACCGACCGGCCTGTTTGGACGAGGTGCCCGTGTGGGCCTCCGAGCACGGTTCTCCTATGCCATCGACACTGCTGCCGCTGCCCAGTACCGCCTCCAGGCCGGCAGACAGCTCGTCCTCAGCGCCGTAGCCCCTGTGTGCAAAAGAAGACTTGGTTAACAGCGACACTGGTGAACTGAAGCGGCTAATAATTTGAGATATGAGTCTTAGAGAGAGGTGAGCTGGAGCGGCTAATACTAGGGGACGAACTCTGTTAACAGCTACACAGACGGGCTCCGAAGACAAAGTGTGACATAAGTTCAGTTACCTGCCAGAGAGGTAAGTTTCAGTGGTACTTAATAAGGGGTAAACTTCCACCTAATGGTTACGGAGGGGAGTAAGATCGGCCAATACTACGTCCAATTCGTCCTATGCTGCAGAAGCGTATACAATTTTTTCCATTCAGGAAAAATGTACAGATCAATTTCACGTCATTGCATGAGTCAGAAAAATAGCTTCAGAAACAATGAGTTAAAAGAACGATTCTGTAATATGATTTGGTATGAGCACTAGAGGTGACTGCAGGCCACAGTCCATCCATGACAAACAAACTGCACAAGGGAAAAACTTTATAACCGTAATAAGGATATTCAGGATGAAAACCTGGACAGTCCTAAGGTAATGTAAACCTCCACAATTCTCTGCTTTTGCGGCAACAATTACATAACACAAGGCGCGACTCGACAATGTTAAAGCTGAGACGTTTAAACAAAGACTATTTAACCACTTGGACAACCACGCGAAAGCATACAAAACCATTCCGTTTAATACACTCTGTTTTTAGTGACAGCATCTGGTGTCAAGCAGGAATGCTTGACAGCACTTACAAAGAAGCGTAAGTAAACGCATAGCAGCAAAGGAAAAGAACCAAAATAAAAATAAGATTATATTTTGATAAGAGACTCAATAAATAATAGGGTTAAACAAGGAATAAATATCACACACAGCATAACACAAGTCACATGAAAAACTAGGAGACCTGTCAACCACGTACTATGCTTGAGTTACCTAGAACAACGAGTTCACGTCATACCATGACTATTACTATTCGAGCAGCTTTTTTAGGTACTCTAGAAGCGAACGTCAACAATCTCGCAACGTATTACCTACCTTTACTAAATTCTAGCACAAAATTATAAATTTATTAATATCAAGACAATGGTCACTCAAGTACATGAAGAAATGGCGTTGAAAACCTAATAGTAACTTTCAAAAATGGAGCAAAATTATCCCTAAGTAACGGACTGGTGGATAAAAGGCAATTTTCTAACTAAGATAAGTAGCAAGTAGCTGAACTTCACGCGCTGAACGTTTTCTGAAAAAAATTCTAACACGGCCATTAGCTAGACATTGGTCAGAAGGAGGAATACAGCATGTAACTGAAGACAGCTTGAACGAACTGGGAATCGGAGGGAAGAACTAAGACTGACTATGAAAGTACTCTGAAAGAAACTTAATGCAGTTTGAAATACCGTAGTTGGGAGCAAGGTAATTACCAGTGAGATGGTGCAAAAGGCCGCAAGCACCGACTGTCTCACGTAATTAATTATACAATAGTAGCTAGATACTCGGCGATTTATATTAAATAACCACCAATCAGGGTTCTAGTACCATAAACGTAACCCAAATATAAGCCTATATACAGTGACATATTCACGACTGATCTTCCGGACGTGATAAAAAATTATACCCTACGAGTCAGATTCACCATCAATACATTCTCTGAAACTAGTAAAAGTTAGCACAAGGTTAGACCTACACTGACCTCAATAATAGGGACATATTAGCTCTAGTTTTAATGAAGAACCAACACTGTGATTGTTAAAGAAACAATGGCATGATAATTTATTAACACCGTCTAACTACATTAGCTAATAAAAAATCTAATGCACACCGAAACAGAAGATTAGCGCAGCCACAACGAAGAACCACAGCTCTGTAAGAAACACCGACACACGACGCAAGAAGTGAAAAAATCGCCCACCTTAAATTTTCTCATCTTATAATAGCTGCCTCACATACTCTCTTCTCCAATCCTGTAAGTAAAACAACACTCCAGCTATAATTACAATTGCTATCGCGCATTTTGTTTGGTGCATCAATCAAGTCTTTCAATAGAGCATCGTTCAAATAATCTAGTACTTCCCTAATCCACTGTACCCTGTCGGTCGCTATAGTTATGTACGTTAAAAAAAAAAAAAAAAGACACTAATTGCTTTATCATTAAAGGATCGAAAATAAAAGCAATGCATACTCAACAGTGAGCTCTAGCTTTAGCATCAATATGAAACCTACTGTTGAGTATGCATTATTTATTTTCAAAACCGACTACACAGTACTGAGTGTCTTACTATAGTAACCCGTATGAAACAGAGTTGACACGTTCTCCACCTCTGCTCGGACCTGCACCACGCTACCACTGGTAAGGTTGTGACATTCATCCAACAATACTACGGACTCGCAGGGAGCGTTCTAACGTAACAGTAAGTTAGGTTTGAATTAATTGTCAGTGATACTATCATGGACAGTTTATTACAAGTTTAGCTCCTCGGTGGCACTGCTATACTGAGGTGCCGAGAACACAACGCCTTTACAAGCAAAATACAGTATATTTATTGGATATAACTCATTGGCCGAAACCTTCAAAGAAGACAATCTAGCTACAATCAAATACCTAATTATTCGCTGTTTCATTTTCCACGTTTCGCTTTAAAACGTAAAAGCTATCCAGATCGTACCCGTACGGCACTACCGACATAAGTACTAAGCAATGATGCTATTTATCAGTTGTATAATTTTCGTTACAATCACAAAATTAATCACGCGGGAGACAAATCCTTCACAAAATGGTTTCGTTACCATCTTGCCAATCAGTTTGATCAAGCTACTTTAAAAATTTAACGAGAGTTACTGTTACCATTGAATTTTACCAAGGGATTCGTCGCCTTCTCAATGCCAATGCAAGTCTTTAAAGCAACAATCAGTAATTAAGCAGGTCTTAAAAAACGAAGGCATCTTTACGCTAGGTGCGACAGAGGCGTGCCACTGATATGCATCACTAGCTTCAGACAGCAAAAGCCAATGCCAGCAGCTCCTGGCTACACCTCAGTCACTTAATATAGAGCTTACACTTAGACAACTGAGCTAACGTACATGTCATCCTGAGGATCGGTGCCGCCCTCTTCGGCGACCAAAAGCTCGTACTCCTCGGCAGCAAATCGGTCCCAGTCAGATATCTGAAAATTATAGCAAGTTAACAATGACAAGCTAGGACAAGTCGCTCATCAAAGCAGCTACATTATAAAGTACTAAGCGTCCATAGATCTACATGCTAGGTTATCCTAGACCTGGAAAGGGATGTACTTTCATACTATGCCAGCGCATATCACGGAAGCTATGGACAATCAAGATGTATGGTCACCGCAATAGAGGAGAGAAGAAAAAGTAGAGCCTAAAAATTGTTAAGAGGACAGAGTTGGGTTGGAGGGACAGGTCTAAGGTTGGAAAGAAGGCAAGATAAAACATGGAACTCGGCTGCGAGCGAGATATGCTTATCGAACTAAAACGGTTCCCTTTGCACAATTAACTACTGTCAAGGAGGAGACTTCCCACCTCAGGACCGTCGTCATCCGCTCGGTGTGAAGCGAAGGGGTCGCGCTGTTCGTGGTCCAAATATTTCTCCAGGTTGAAGAATGTGTCGAAGAAAATGGGGGTCATGCGACATCTCTTGAGATCAGTTAAGGAAATTTTGTTGGGAATTTCTGGACGAACCATGTCTAACATCTGAAAAACAGAGACGGTTTATTAGGCACACTTCCTATTGCACTTCATCGTGCGTCCTAGATATTGCAATATATTTTGAACTTTCGCAGAAATAGTAAGTTCGCAACCCCTAACTATTGTTTACATAAGCAGGGAAATTATAAATATGCGTCGCAAAAACTGTTACTTAAGACGATACAATTTTCTGTCAAGCCGTCATTAGACTAGATTATGCATCAATTTAAACTAGTGGTATCACGATTTTCAAAAACTAAAGCTTACTTTTACAATTTTCTGGCAGCTGATGCTCGCTATTTATTGCCGCATATGTAGCATTAACTTTCACGTGATAGTAATGTAAGTCATCCACAAAAACTCATTAGCTAGCAGTACTTCCTTCGAAAATAAGATTAGCAAAATGAACCGATGAAATAATATTGAACGATATGGCATCTGTTGCCTATCAATTATAAAAAATTAACACAAATTGACCCTGATACCGTCCCATTAAGGCTCTCCGCCACGCCATGATTAAGATCCCAAACTGCAAGTTGGCGCAGTAAAGTGATAAGAACATTGGCTTGCAACATTATCCGTATATGTATATTTCAAACTAATTATGCGTCTACAGGGAAATGGCTGAAAAGAGGCCACTAAAGTAATGGCAACAAAAGCGGAGTGTGATTGATTGCTCACTGCTTACCAAGTTGTCCGTGGCTATATTTGCAGGAAGCCTCGTTTCTAAACAGCAGTGTTACTAATCTAGTTGGATTTTAAATAATTGACGCTATCCACATGTTTGAAGTTATACGAGACACGAAATTTGTACAACAAAAAGTTCACATACTTGGCACAGGCAGTCGTGGAATGGCAAGGTCTCGATGCCAAGGGCCTCCATACGTTGCAGCTGCTCCTCGTAAAAGTATTCCAGCTCGTACATCGACAGGAAGCCATCACCATCGATGTCCATGCATCTGTAAAAACACTATTACTCAGTCCCTGAAAAACCATGTTTTGCTCATACTATTATTATTATTAAAACTTCACGCTTGGGCTCCCACGGAAAGGTAATACAACCCAAATGAAGCATTTGCAACACCGGGAAGCCCAAAACGCTGCTAAAGGAAATCCAGCAAAAAAACATTAACAGCCGACTTAAAAGCCTGCAGGCCAACACGACCAAAAGCCGATGCAGGCAACAAATTCCAAACTTTAGCCGACCAGGGCACGAAGCACCGACAGAACTGACTAGTTCGACATCTGACAGCCTCCAAAGTGAAAGAGTGCGCTCTGCACGCAGCACGAGTCTCTCTCCCAAACACCTTGAGGCTGTAGTAGTATGGAATAACACACGTCGCTGTATCACACTGGAGCTACAAAACAGCAGAAAACGTTAACGAATGCATGCAATGAGCTCTTGAAAAACCGAAGTAATTGGGGGAATATCCTGACGGTTTATTGGAAAATTCGGTTTATACGAGGATCGCAATAGCACCTTAAAGAGTTGATTGAGGTCAGTTCATATGATGGAGCATTCGCACCGGAGCTTTACTTACTGGAGAGAAGCGTACATCCTCACTGGTATTTTCGGTAGGCTTGCAAGCTCGTTAAGAAAAACGTGTGGTGAGCTTATAAAAAATCGGTTCACCGAGAGTTCATTGTACGGTAGTGAATGATTACAGACAGCTGGAACGCAAGCATAACCAATGGGTACAGAATGTACACAGCACGTACACACTAGGTTAACCACATCAACACAGAAGCCATCGAGAGGAAATTAACTTCTAGAGTACACAAACGCACGAAAAATAATAATACAAGTTATTATATCGAGTAGTTTAAACTTCCGTTTCCACAACAAAGGTGGTATCATGGAGGAAGAAGAGACATACAGTATGTCGATAGAAACGTGGAACCATGCGCGGTGTTCCAACACAAGACCAACGCGCATGGGAATAGGAAGTCGGGAAAGAAAATGAAGAACAAAGGAAAGTCAGATTAGTAGAAACATGAAATCGGAAAGAAGAAAACTGGGCATTAAAGATAGACGTCACGAAGGCCTAGCTAAGGGCTATGGTAACTTCAAGGGTCGCTACTCCCTATAACATAGCCTAACCCTATGGTTCATCCTATGCCCCCGAGGGGATAAACATATAAGGCAAATTATTGGCGGTAAACAACTTATTTTCATTTCTTTCTATTGTTTTTAAATAGTTCTGCGACAGATTATGCAAGTAAACACAACGAACCAAAGACTCATACAAGATTTCCACATAACACTCCTTGACAATAATGCAATGTTAACTTCGAGCGATTGGCAAAAATGTAAATTTAGCGGTTGCTAACTGCAGAAGTAACACAGATATGTTTAAGAAACTATGGAGGAATTAGGCAAGTTCTTGAGCCACTTAAGCATACGATCTTCCTATAGGAACAAACACATAAGACAGCAGCGATGCAGTTATAACATTTAGACACCACCTAATATAGCTACTAGTTTCATCGTTTTTATTTGACAGTATTTGAAGACTCATCAGTCATTTAGTTCTTTAACAAACTAGAAAATGAATTCACATAACTACCGGAGCGCCATCTCACCTGAACCAATACTCTATAGCAGTTGGGTGACGCTTATCTTCTTCTGATATGAGGAACCAGACGAACTCCTGGTAACCCATGCGCTCCAGCTTCTGCCCGCGGCCTCTCGTGACGGCACCACTGAAGATGCGCTCAATGATTGGCATGGAGAGTGCTGTAATTGATGACATTCCGTATGAATACATGTTATATGTGGGTCTTTATGGTATGAGAGCTCAGCGGGGATATGAATTCATTATGATGACAAAGCTGATATAGTGAGCTACATGGGAATAAAACAATGAACAAAAAACGAATTTTTACCCTGAAGGCAAGTTAAACTTAGAAACTGACATAGCCCTGGCTTCTGAAAAAGTAAAGAGCTTTTTTGTATGAAGGAATATTTCGAAGAGTTAGAATTTATGCTCACGGTAGTAAAAAGTATGTGAAGTATTTTGTAACAGCTTATAACACAGGCATGGTTACATGCCTGATACGTGGCACTGCAAACTGTCACATGACCCACCTGTAGAAATAACCTGTTCAAAAGTCTGTGTACGTTTTGCTTTTTCACGGATCGTACAGTTACAGGAGTAAACTAAAACACTCTGAGAGCACATACCTCCGCCAAGCAATGCAACGGTTACGAAAAATTAAAACTGGTTCCGACACCACGATTTTCTTTGTATCAACACCAAAATCTAATCATTTGTGCCCTTCAACAGTGTAACAGCTTCAGTAATTTTTATGAAGATCCGTTTATAATTTTTGAGCTATGCTGCTATTATTATTATTATTATTATATTGAGTAGTTTAAGTCTCCGCCTCCACAGCAACTACGATCTAACAGATACAAGAACTAGAACGCCTCGTGGCATTAGACCATCACCCGTGGTGGGAGCAAATTAAACGAGTTCAGTTTTGATGGCCAGCTAATCCTAGTTTCTCATATGGATGATGTGTCCAACATGGCCATCCCCACGCTGCCAGCGCCGTGCAGATCTCTAATAATAACATGGAAAAAAGGGGAGGCCTCGCGGCGTGAGACGATCTGCCGAAGCGGAGGCAAATTCATTCGACCCAGTGGAGGAAAATGCAACGCCGTCATTTTTTATGGCCAGCTAGGACTAGTTTGTTTTGCATCACATTTAGGTCAACCCACCAAACTCCCTACAAAAAATTATGAAGATTGCTCAACTCCTTCGACCACTTATTGGGTGGACAGACACACAAATACTGTATATATATTTATAGATAATATTTATATATACATACTTGAATCTTCAACGAAAACATTATTACTTCTCTCACTTCGTTCGCGGGTGATAAATAGTACGTTTGGACGATATCATGTCAACAGCGTCTCGCACATACAGAAACAATACGAAACAGAGCTTTATCGAGTAGGTCGTGAATATTTGTTATACCAAGAACGCCTGAAACCTTTTCCAAGCGTTACCACCCTTCAACCTCGCCCTCTAGTTAACCTAGCTCGCCATATTGGTCTGACTGGTACACAGGTTTACTCCCATCTTTTGTTCCTTTTTCATAAAGTAGCTGCATTAGACTACATAGCTGGCAGCAGAGGGACAAACAAGCCCATTCCCATAGCGAAGCAGAGACTCACGATCTGGCCCTCTATGAGACTCACGCTGGTGAGTCGGTTAGAGTACCTACATCATTGCAACACATCTCTTTGCAACCTATCAATAATTAACAAACTACACGATGTGCTCACCTCTTTCGTTGTGTTTGGCGAGGTCGTGCTTGTCGATGAAGAGATCGTGGTCGGTGTCCAGCTCCCAGAATTTACAATAGATTACATAGAAGTGCTCGTAACTGAAGTACTCCGTTATTTGGTTAATATCTTCTTCATCTTCTAAATAGCTAATAACCTGCGCAGGAATAAAATATATATGAATACGAGCAACAGTTTTCGAAAAGAAACATAATACTCGAGCACTTATTACAATAAAGAATGTATCCTGGATATACTGTGGCTAACTGTACAATAAGATATCATCCCTATTACTAGTGGGTTACCACTAGGCCTAACCAGGCCAGTAGTACAAAACTCACAAATTACAACACTCAAGTTAGATGGCTAGTCTTTCTTTCGCCAGGAATCAAAGTTATGTTCTTTGAGAAAAGTGCCCATATAGGCTAGTAGAAGCTCCCCAGTTGGGTTCTCACGCAAAGCTCCATCATCATGCTGATCGGAACTCTCGCGTCTCACGGCATAAATTAGTTACACTAGTTAGTTAGAGTCAGAAATTTAAGCCTCCGTTTCCGAACAAAACGAGATTACAGAGGAAAGAGCAAGGGACATATAGTAAGCCGATAGAAAAGGGGAACCCATGCATACCCACACAGGATCAACGCGCTTGGGAACAGCAAGTCGGGAAAGAAGAGGAAGAACAGAAAATAGCATGAGCAAGTAGGAGTATGAAATAGGGAAGGAAGCAAAGTGGGCACGAAAGACGGACGTCCCGCCAAGCCAGGCAACGGTAACGAAAAATTCAAATAGGTTCTGAAACCATGATTTATATCAATACCAAAATCTAATCATTTGTGCCTTTTAACAGTATTAACAGCTTCAGTAGTTTTCTTAAGAATCCGTTCATAACTTTTTGAGTTAAGCTGCTGACAAACATTAGTCAAACTCACAAACAAACCGATCATCACCAGAATTATCTTTTAACATTACTAACAAGTCCTGAGAATTTCATAAAGATCCATTCTTAACCCTTTTAGTTATTGTACTAACAAGCGTAAAATTAAAAAAAGCGAGAAACAAATATACGGTACGAATGAACAGATCATCACAAAAATTCAGTCATTTACTCTTTGTAATATACTCAACACAATTCCTGCAAATTTCGTCAAAATCCGTCCATAACTTCTTTAGTTATCTTTGTGACAGACAAATAGACAGTCAAACTCGACGAAAACAGAACCTCCTTGGCGGAGGTAATAAAAGCATACAACAAAAGCCACAAAACAGCTCATATTGCATCATTCACAGCCACTGCATGGTAGTTTGTCAGAAACAGTGACAGCTCGCGGCTACCAGCGTGTGCGGTATGTGCGCACAGTTATATACCAGTACAGTTCCAATTTTTACATTCCAATTTTTACATGAACTAAACTACGTACGCTACTGGCACTACAGTGCAGTAGGTAATGAATGTCAGCAGCCAAACTTTAGCTCCTAAAGAATTACAGATATTCTCATGGAACTGTGCGGCAGTAGCAGCAGCAGCACAACTTTAATGCCACGAGCCGCCACTGGTGAGAATGCAAGAAAAGCCAATTTTTAAATGCGCGAACAAAAATTTCATTCCACCGAATAACTAACAAAAATATAAAATAAATGCTCGCTGGAAGGGTAGCTAACAATAGGAGTGAATTTAATATCTAGAATTCATGGAGCATCGCGCCAGCTGATGGCTTTTATTAACTTACCGAGAGAAGATTGGACCGCCGCAGCTCGGCTGCAGTGATTTTACCAGACCACGATCTGTTGACGCAGTAGTATATGCGCGCGATAACCTGCACAGGACCGGACACTTAGTGAGTTAGTTGCGGTCAGGGCAGCAGAGGGGGGGTCTAATACCCGCTCATCCTAGCAATAGGAATAAAATGAGTACTGTTTTCTTTCGTCGAAAGTTTCTTTTGTTAAGGAGTTCGTGGTGTTAGTGCGCATAGGGCAGGAGTCAGAAACTTGCTAGTCTAAGTAGTTATATACCTATAACGTCGGGCCTTGTACCGTCCAGCTTCGCGTCACTGATTATATTAAACGATTAAGCCTCCACACCACGACGGACATAACCTTAACCCTTATGTTGCAGCGATCCCTCTTTACAGTATAAAAATTTATTCAACACAGCGGTCACGATTCAGAGGGTTAAGAGTGGTTTACTGGGACTTGTATGTGTCAGCAGACCACAAAAACCAGTACTAGTGTGAAACACTTTCATTAATACGAGACAATTTATTTTAGGTAACAAATCTGAAACGATTATTTAGCAATAGAACAAGAAGAAGAAAAAAAATCCTTTTGCATCTCATACGATGCGTTGTTGCGCGTACAAATGTCGCTTTGGGTCTACAGCATATCACAGTGTTTTAGGTCAGGGCATTGGTATACTGCTGTAAAACTCGAATTTGTCCAAACTCCGCTCTTACAGGATTTTTTTTTTTTTCAAGTTTGTCCCCACAGAGGATGGTCGTTAGTAACACATTTACACATTACATCATAGAATAAAAATTATTGAAATACTCAGTTTAGAAATGCTGCCAAGTTTGCATGGAAAACAACGCACTGCCTTAGATAATTAAATATTAAACAACAGTATTTGCATGTGTCATCAGTAGCGAATCAGCGACAGAGAATAATGCATAGCTACTACATGACGCTGCCAGAGAAAAAATCGCATTCTTATTGCAACAGTATCGCAGAAAATCAAATCAACATGCAAATGCCATCAGCTCGAACAATGCCATTATAAATGGCAATCGCATTTTTTGAATCTGTTTATTTGAACAGTTCAATTAGAATGCTAAGCAAAACAAAGCAGTGCATTGAACTCTTCTTTAATTAGTATGATTTCTGCATGAAAGCTATACCTATGGCAAAGCATAATTCTACCGGGAGACTGCAATAATTCTTAATAGAGGTATTTTGTGGCGAAAGCAAGATATTTCTACACCAGACCACGTAACGCTCATAACAACCCATTCGCACGGTGTCAAGTGTATCAGAACCACTGAAGGCTCGGCGAAGGGCAAGAGAAGGTAGCCGTCCCATTCTTCAATTGCCCATTTGCGCAAGTCTCAAGAGCGCATTTCTCGTTGAAATTTCAGTTAGAGCAAAATTTTGTCGCGCTTTGTACCTACATTATCGCGCAGACGTTACGAGTAAAACCGGAGAAGAGGTTAAGATCAAGAAACAAGACACTACGTACCGTGTGTACATATCTAGAGTGGAACTCTGCAGCATCTTTGAGGAATGCAAGGCCTGGATGAGAATCCACCACGTCTTGGATGAGGCCGACAAAATCTTCAGGGAGGATGAAATTACGTGTACCTCTACTCAGGACGTGGATGAAACGAGACGCTTCGTCGTAGCACGTTGATAGCAACCTGTGGAGATGCGCATGCTGTCAGTCGTGAGACATTCGACTTAGCTACAACCAGAACTGACACGTCGGGACCTCATAGCCCATGACCCACCAAATCCAGACTTGGAACGAAGCTCAGTGCAATACATTTCTGAGAGCGAAGCTACATGGAACAGAAGTCTGAGAGCGAAACTATATGGAACAAAAACCTAAGAACGAAACTCAATCCAACACCTCCAAGCCTGGACCGAGACACTTAGATCGGGCGAAAATTCCATCTTCGCGAATACTCTGCGGGCGTAAAGAAACAGGCATCACAAACTATAGTGAAGCATTTTACGCATTTTTATTCACTCCACTTATTGCTGTTGTACTGACGTAATACTGCTGAGAGGGTGATAGCACAAAAAATACGCCGCGATAGGAATGGCTGTAACGTCATCTTACAGAGTGATGGCTAGATGCACTAATACGTTGAGGACATCCGTAACTGAAACCCTGTGCCACGGTATAATCATTATAATATGGAGACTATCCCGCTATTTTCGATTCTATGAAGATCAACCGTAGCGATCTAAGGTAAATATCTCTGCATATGCCATGGCACAGTTACTACGGGTTGAGGTTAGAGCTACCACTTGAGCGAGGTTGGGTCGTTTCCACAGCTAGCAGTGGGAGCGAACAACTTCAACCTCATGGATCTCGAGTTGCTCCAGAGTGGATACGCCCAGCCGAGGCTCGCAGTCGCTTCAACTCGCCGTGGATAGAGGCGACCCAAGAGAATATTTTCAGGCGATTACCCGATGTCGCCCCTTTTGAAATCAGATTGGTTATCATTTTTTCGATAGGGGACCAAAGAGTATATGTTCAAAACGGCCCGGTACTTGGATTTAATAACTATTCTTACAATGAAAAGTGCGCATGGAGAAAGGGCAAGCATTCAGAGTTACTTAAAAGATTACCGTACAGTTTTGGCTCCTAAGTATTTTTAAAACTATTCTCTCATGTTCAAAGTTTTTTCAATACGAAAATTAACTATTAAGGACAGCTAATAGTAGTCATACGCTAAAGATAGGCAACGAACACATATTTAATACTGAACTGTTTCTCATCTCTCAGCTGCATAACAGAAAGAATGGCACTATAGGGCTTCGATCGCCACAAAAATAAAATACTGAACGAGAACAGTCAGCGAGAGAAGACCAAAAGGGAGGGCAGGCAGCCTGGAAGTGGCCACATGTCCCCAAAGCGCATGCAGGCACTTTGGCAGGTACAGAGAGAGGCACTCACCTGCGCCAATAATCTGTGAAGAGCTCTTGAGTGAGATAGCCGAGCTTCTCGCCGCCAGCGGCAACAAAAACAGGAGCTTTCCAGTAGAGAGGCACATCACAGGCACGCATGAGCACGTCAAGTTGTTCTTTGGTTATCTGGCTGCCATGATCCCTGAAGCAGCACACCACGCGCTCGATACTGGCGTCTTGAGCCGCCGGAGTGTTGGGGCGGCCTTGAGGGAAGTAAAATCTGCCCACAAACATGAGAGTTAGAGATGCACCGAACTTCTGCTGGCTGCGCCTCACACAGTCGAGATTCTTGCATGAATATTGGATATGTTTGCGGGGGGTAACGGACCATGTTGTAAGTGGGAAACGCTAGTAGTAGAATTTTAATATAATAATATCAATTAAGCTTTGTGAAATTTGGCAAAAGCGAGGCAACTGTTTCCTTTGCGTTTTGTACGAACTTAAGATAGGCTGGCACTATGAAAAAAACAAAGTACGTAAGTAGCCCGTGAAAGAAAACGACTATACCAGAGCTCCTGTGTAATATGCACTAGAAAACAATACATTTAGGGAACATCAGGGGCTAAAGAAATGTGCTAGCAACAGTCACAGATGGAAGACTTGTCTCTGTCTCGAAACGAATAACTGTGATGCTATTGGCGCGTCACAACCTCTAACTCTGAAAAGCATTATTTCGCTACCAGTGCAACGACCAATGCATACTTCGGTAAAATTTTCTGTCCAGTAGCCAATGTTTGGGAACAGCAAAAGACAGATTACGCTGTTGTAAAATGGTTGCTAAATTTATTTTTCAATAATGACACCGACGAAAAAATTGGGCATTCACGAGCATCAGTGAACTACAATCACAGGTTCAATGCTGGCTTTTTAGGCTTGAGTCAAGCTGACAGCATTGGATGGCGTTGAGAGACGGTGAATTTTCTGAAGAACCGTTTGAGATACTACTAAAGTAATGATCACATTCCGATATCACCATAAAACTCGTAGTAAATCGAACACCACGTCTGTAGCGCATCGCTCTCTATCGTAAATTGACTAAAAGTTCGTACAATTATCTAACATTAATTTGTTAGCTTTCACTAAAATACCTAAATGCTGTCAATCGAAATTTAGTCAATATTACTTTCACACAATATATGTACTTAGCACAGAAATAATAGCTTTATAGCAGAACTGACCACATCTCGACTATTTGGCTATAAATTTCAGTGAAAATTTCAAAGAAAGTTAAATTTATGATGCTTATAGTGTCTGTAAATTTTCAAACGACTAATCGAGCTGGTTCTAGAAAAAATATATTTTTTTGTCAATTTTACTTATTTCACTGAGAGGCGGTAAAAGCTTTTTGACTAAAAAAAAAAACAATATTCACAGTTTTATATCATCAAAGGAGCAAAAATGAACAACACAAATAAGAAAATTATGCATTTAACAAGAAATCATGAATCAAAAGTTTACAATGACTGAAAAAAGTCTTATTTGCCAACATGACCCCCATGATAATGAATAACTTCAATAATCCTTGAATCCATGCAGCAAGTTAGTTTCTTTACTGCAGAAGGTGGAACTGCCCTTGCTGCTGCAGCAACAGTATCGCACAAGGCAGATTTTGAGTTGTACTGCCTTCTATCTGCGTAAATTTCCCTTTTCAGAAGGGCCCTGAAGTTTTTAAATTGGGTTCAGATCACGTGAGAACGGTGGCCAATCCATCAGTTTCTCTCCACGGAACCCCAAAAAGACCAGAAATGCTGTGGTAGTACCGACAGAGTAAGAAGGCGCATTATCATGCATGAAAATCAAGTTTCAAAGCAACGAAATGGGTATGTCATCCAGCCATGGGACCAAGGCGTCCTTCAACATGTCACAATATTATGCAGATGTAATTTTCACGCCATCAAGTACTCTAACCGAACCTACAAGTCGATCTCCAATAATACCAGCCCATATCATAACACCACCTCCCTGTTCTTGACGTTTTACGCGTTGATGACACTCACTTCCAGGTAGCACCTAACTCTTACTTCATCCATCAGGTCCATCATGGGTTGCCCGAGTGTTGACGGTGAAAAGAACAAGATTCATGTTGATCTTCATGTATTTCTCTGCCCATTCCATTTTCAAAATTTTACGTCTTGGGGTTTGAGGAGGCAATTTCAGAGGGGATTTAATAGAAGCAATGGAGCGAAGGACGTCATTTCTAGTGGTTTTAGGCCCTTCGGGGAGCCCAGCAGCCGTAATAATTGATTTACTTGGTTGCCAGGGTCTTTTACGTAGCTGAGGAGCCATATTTCTCGTGTCTCTATTAGTGACAGTCCTTGAATGCCCGGCATCTGATCGTTTTTTCTGAGGTGAAAGGTCCTTCAAGAATCTTGTCAGTGTGTCAATATGGCGTCCCATTTTTTGGGCGATAACATCAGGAGAGGCGCCTTTAGCAGTTTCTTGGATGATAATTTCTTTCTCCTCGTTAGTTTGAGCTTTTCCACGTCCCACTTTAGCAGAATATTCAAAAAGAGAAAAAATGCAAAGAGTGGTCAATCAGGAGACACAGCAAAACGTAAACAAACTCAACAGTGTTGTCAAAAGATGTCACAATTTCCCTGCAAGTTTCATGAAAATTTGAACGCGCAAAAATGAGATATGGTCAATCGTTTGCTAGAGCTTTTATTTCCGTTCTAAGTGTAGTACGTACACAGTTTTCACTGGCCTCCTCGAGATGCAACCAGGCGGTTGCAAACAGTGAAGAACGCTAATTTCTTTGCCATACTCAAAATATCGTTATAGCTATAGACCAAGGAACAGAGTGGTCCTTTGAACATAAAAAACACGACACAAACTAGAGAGCACTCTTAGAGTGCATACATCCGCCAAGCAAGGCAACGGCAATGAAAAATTTAAATTGGTTCTGATACTAGCTAATGATTTTCTTCGTATCAACACAAAAATCCAATCATTTGTGCCTCTTGATGGTATTAACAATTTTTGTAATTTTCTAGAACATCCGTTAATAACTTCTTGAGTTATGCTGCCACCAAGCATTATGATCATCATAAGGTCAAACACACAAACGAACCAACCAATCATCACCAAGATTTACTCATACAAGTCTATTAACATTGCTAACAACTCCTGTAAATTTGATAAAGATTCATTCATAACTTTTTGAGTTATTGTGCTAACAAGCACAAAATTAAAAACACCGCAACAAACGAACGAACAAACAAATCACTACAAAAATTTGGTCATTTACTCTGCTTAATAAACGTAACAACTGATGTAAATTTCATGAAAACCGGTAAATAACTTTTTGAGTTATGGCACTGAGAAAAATAAGCAGACAAACAAACGGATGGACGGATTTCCACCAAAAAGTTAATTATTTGTTACTGTTAACATACCTAACAATCTCTGAAAATTTCGTTAAGATCCAATGATAAATTTTGAATAATGTAGGTGAAAAACAAAGAGCGAGACAAACACAAAAACATAACCTCCTTGGCGGCGGTAATAACAGGGAATACATTCAGTATCTAGGAATAGCAAGGGCTCACTGTTACCACACGAGACGAGCATCCCAGCGGTCTAAGCCTTCCCCAAACGCTCGGCCGTTTACATGCCTTCGGCCGCAAATATTCGAGGGTTCCCGTAACTGCGAACAAAGACTTTCAAGTTGGCCCAAACGTTCAAGCAACGCCCATTGTCGTGCAAAGTTACAGCATCTACATAATGCGTCGTGGGGAAGATCAGACGGCTGGCAGGAGTGTGCTCGCCGACATCAGCAAATGTTGCACCTCAGTTTGATGTTATCTGATCAACGGAAACCCCCACTGGTCTAACTTCTTCTAAGACACAATACGTATTTGAAAAGTATGCCATGAAGGAACGAAGGAACGACGTCCCGAAGGTCTAGTTATGGTAAAGGTAACCTACAGAGTCCCCTGAGGTAGCTGCTCCCCATTATATAGGATGGTCAGCCTAACTAACCTAACGTTAAGGCACATCCTATGCCAACTATGCGACCTCATATACATAGGTACATATAAAGAAAGAGAGAAGTACATAGCACTGAATGATAAGCGATAAAATTCTGTATTAACGTACGGTATGTAAAAAGTACACTCCGGTAATCCACATGAGTGAGCCAAGCTATCACCCAATCAGCAGCAAACACTACAATATATCTATAAACAGAGAGTAATTTTTAACGCAAGAGCAAAGCGAAAATACGCAAGAAAGGCTTCACTGCAAAGCCTCCGGGACGACTGAAATATATTTGAGTGAGGCTGCTCGGCTGAAAAACAGCAAAAATAATATGCAACTTTCGCCTGAAGAATGACGCGACAAGCGAATATGATACAAAAAAAATCTTTTAAAATGTCTAAGAAAAGATATTCCCCGACTTTTGGTGCAGCCCATGGAAGGTTTAATCACGGGGAACTTCTGAAAAGTACACTTCAAGCAGAGTTAACATGGCAACAAAAATGTAGCTACCAGTGAACATAAAAACAGGAAAAGATTAATAAATTTACGTCGCGGTGTAAAAAGAGCGCAGGAAATGCAAAATGATCCACTGAAACATTAAAAGTTTAAACTTAATAAATAGCGCACCTCTCCCTCAGAGTTACGCTGCTGCTTATGACTTACGTTCGCGAATGAAAACGATACGTATGGAAAACTACATACGATACAGGAAATACTTTGTGCTTATTAAAGAAAGCTTGCTTAACAATTGAAACAACATTCAAGAAAGGATAAACATTATTTGAATGATCCTGCAACGTATACGGATAGAAATTTATACTGTACCTACTACTTTGTGGGAACCATGGAATTTGTAAGGTTATCGAATTGTTGTTTTTCATTTCTAAGTGCAACCAACATAAGCTACGCTTTGAATATATCTTAGCTTAACCCAACAGTCCTTGACTGACCTACGACTTATAATTCGCTTCGTCTACCTTGACGCACCTTATCTAACCCCGCACGTGGGCTATCCTTAAACATCGCGTCAATTCGAACGGACAACATCTACCCTAGTGCGCCACGCTAACGAAACTCGTCCACAAAAGTTTACTCGTGAGCGCAGAACTCGCCAGTTTCGATAAAGTTTCGGGCGTTAGCCGCAAACCGATTTCGCCTGAAATGACCTGACACTATTATTAGATTCAGTGTTCTACCACCCAAGACGCAGCGCACAGATTCAAGAGTGAAACTCAACTGCCAAAAATATAACGCTTTTCATCAATAGGAATATTTTATTTGGGGCATTCCTGCCGGAAAAACTCGGTAGGCTCAGTGCTCTACTACTGGTGGGGAAAGGGCGCAAAGAAAAGAAAAAGACACTCGAGTGGACGGCCCCATTCGAGGTCTTCCATACGAGAGAGAAAAGTCCCTCGGACTAGGTCGACTATCTCGATCGACAACCCACCTCGAGGAACAGAAAGGAAAAAATGGTGAATCTACCTAATTTTACAAAACTAACCTCTTCAGTAGGAACTGCGGCTGCTGCATCATCCCCTGCGGAAAAAGCACTTGGGACCCTTGAGTTCGTAAGGCCCAAATATATTGTGGCAGGGAATGACACTGAAGATCCGGACGAGTTAAGGCTCAGCAAGAAATAGAAGGCACCCAGTGGATCGGGCAGTAAACGCTATGATAGGAAAGTTTGAGTTCAAGAGCCATGGCCACTGGAACCAATATGGATGACAGCGAAATGTTCAGTGGTGGTGGCGGCGGCGGCAGAACGGGGAGACGACCCGCGCGCCCCGCGTCACCCGCAGCGCGCACCGCTAATAAGGAGAGCATCTCAGTCTTGCCAAAGTGCAGGCAGCCCTGAACTTTCTTGTGCCACACGGCAACCAATGACTGAAGGAAAGGGAAACGGTGATATTTNCCCCGCGTCACCCGCAGCGCGCGCCGCTAATAAGGAGAGCATCTCAGTCTTGCCAAAGTGCAGGCAGCCCTGAACTTTCTTGTGCCACACGGCAACCAATGACTGAAGGAAAGGGAAACGGTGATATTTGCACACGAGTGGTGGCAAATGCAGTCCATACAGATATCCTGGTTGCCAACACAAGACAAGTAGGTACATCAGAGACATTTGCACAAAAACAGGAACCACTGCAAAAACTGAAGAAGCACCGATGGCAATTGGCCATGAAAATGACAGTAACTGGAAAGGTAAAAACAAAAACATGCGAATATCGCACATCACGCCAAATTTAGCGGAAACGTGAACTTTGTGAGCAGTTTACAAGTGTGTCTTCCTCATAAAGCTGACACGAGATGCGTACAAAGCCATCACGATCATAATGAAAAAACTTAGTAAAACCCGACCGTTTTCAGACGGTGCATTTTAGATACAAAGTTGTACGCATAAATATTGCCCTTTACTAGGAACTCGGCCACCTCATGTCAGAAAACTGTACATTACATTTACACACGCTCAGTCAGCGAATTCGCGTGTGATTGTTAGGCCACTCAGAGAACAAGGACGGAATTAGCGTTAACAGAATTCTACCATCATGTGACTTATCACTTAGTTATGAGGAGCAACAGAGATATAAATGTAATTTCTGTTACAGCATTCCCATACATACTGTATCTGTTTCGCAAGGAACGCATTAATCAGAAATAATGGGCTGCAATTCTACAATCTACAGCCATATTATACATCAGTTTCCACACCCAAAAACTGTAATGTATACACGAACTTCAAGTTAAAGAAAGCGAAATTCTTTCGTAGTAGCAAGGGCGAGAAAAGCCATTCCAAGTGGTTGAGGATTTCCGCAACAAGTTTCCCCCGGCACAAAAATTCGGCTGGCTGCACACGTGAAGTTTCTCGGTCTCTCTTCACTTGCACAAGAAGACAGTAACTTTACCGAAATAAGGGGCCCGAAAATCGATGCGCGAGTATACGTCACGACCCCTAAAATCGATACGGTCGACGAGAGCAGGTAAACTGCGCGCCGCGTCACTCATGGAGCTCTGAGCACACCCCTGCCACTGCCGCCAGAATATGATTAATGTATTCGTAGAACTCGTTCGTTTGCACTCATTGCTCTCAGTTTCTGGTTATATCTACACCTCGTGTAATATAAAACAGAGAAGAAGGACCGATGATAGCACTACGTATAGTGTCTTACTTCAAATGTTTCGCCTGATCTTTGCAAACAGTATTTTTTAGAGCATTTAACCGTTTTTTGTAGCTATGTTACCATTCGGCGAGTAAATCAGCCGTACCAGCTTTAATTTAATATGAAGCCTGTAGAAACGCAGCTAAGATACGGCGACGCACAGCCAACTAGCGGACCGACACAACACAACCTCTAACATGAGATAAACTGATGGAAGCGAATAGGGTAATTAATGTCCTCTTGTGGGTAAATTCACTAAATTGTACAGAACTAACAGCCGTACAAATTCGCTCTGCATGAGCAAACAACTGAGGGCAGAAACGCTAGAAAAAAAAAATTGGCGGCAAATACGATAAATGAGGCTGCAGCGACAACCATACAAATGCGATTACACGCGATCGTATAGGTACTCTCCATAAAAGACTTGATGACTTGGGAATACGTAAGAAGTACGGTAGCTTGCCGGGAAAACCTGCCTCTTTTGATGACGCTACCCAAGCTAATAAGCTAAAACGTTTAACTATGTTTTTAATCAATGTCAGCCAATGTAGCTCCTTGATAAACAGAATAGTCAAGTTCTTTGATATTGATAAACACAAACAACATCGTTCGAAGACGTTGACTACGACTGTTTGTGGCATTTTTTTCTACAGAACCTATAGCATTTTTCAGTAGGTGTACTATAAATAGAATTGTTCTCTACTTGTGGGGAAGTCCCAGCAGGCGCTAAGGTAGAACACGAAAAAATAGTAGTATATCATACGTAATAATAAGACATCAAATCAGAAAGACTCTACAAGTATCGAGCAGCGTAAGCGTATAAAGAGATCTTCATCTTTCCCAGAACACTCAAGGACTGAGTTCCGCTAGCCTTTGACCCTCAAAGCTTCTTCTCTGTCTAGCGCAGCAACGTTGTTCAATGATGCGGTCTATGAAGCGTATTCATGGTTTCTTTCGTAATGCGGTATATGCAATAATGGAAGAAGATATTCGTCTAGAGTATGGCAAAGGTAATTTTGTAGATCACAATATTTTCATGCTAATAATAAATTCAGAAAAACCTGTGATAGCTGGTATAGCGTCAAGTAGCAATAAACATATTGCTATCTTGCTAAAATTAGATGCGTAAAGAGTTAATTATACACGGGAATGTAACTGTACGAGTAGGTAGCTACGACAAATGTATTTTAATATAGTTAGGAAGTTTAAGCCTCCGTTTCCGAGCGGAACGATATCACAGACGAAATAGCAAGGGACATATAGTATGCCGAGATAAACGGTGAACCCATGCACGAAGGTGTTCCCACACAGGATCAACGCGCATGAGAACAGCAAGTAAAGAAAGAAGAGGAAGAACAAACGTATTTTAAAGGCGGACAAAGACCGAATACGCTCAAGCAAGTCTTGGATTGCCATTATTTTAGTAGTTCATCAATAACTATATCCCGCTATATAATACCTACCTACACACTTGGTGGGTTAGTTGCTTGTTTGGTTGAACAGTTGGTCTCTCCGTACGTCCCCTGTCTCTGACGTAAATATGATAAAGAGAAGTATGCGTGTCCAGTTGCTCCCGAACCATGCCAAGTACATCTCAGTTTATACTTTAAACAAAAGTGAAAAAAATGAAAAATTTACAGAGGGAGCGAGCCTAATGGACATAAGAATTCAGGACGCACTGTGTCATCTGTCCTCACCGCTTTAAGCACCAAATTTAAATAGTTATTTTATGCCGTCAGATTCATGACGGCGCAGGCCACTAGCCAGAAAAATAACGAATAAATAAATATAAATACACGAAGGAACGCCATGGAACAGGTACGAAGTACTAAGATTTAGTCTAAACAGCTGAAATGCAAATTTATCCACCCACCCTAGAAAGAAACTTTTGATGAGAGGAGCACGGAGGATACACGACACTTACTGTGGAATAATGATATTTTTAGAGGTAGTCTTGGCGAGTCTCCTGGCAGCTGGAGGCATGGCAGGTCTGCCAGCAGTGGGTTG
>LQNS02277275.1:12425623-12473448 GCA_001587735.2 Parhyale hawaiensis | reverse complement strand
ACATACCGAAAACCATCACGCTCCCGCCGCCTAACTTCACATGTTCTTCGTACACTTTACACTTAATTTCTCACCTTCACGTCTTCTAATAAAGTTCTTACCGTCATTACCAAACAAATTGAACTTGCTTTCATCACTGAAAAAACACTCTAGCCCAATTTTCATGAGACCAGTTAATATGCTTGTTTGCAAACTCTAATATCTTTTTCTTGTTCTTGGCACTCACAAGCGGTTTCTTCAGTGGGCGTCTTGCAAATAACCCTATATCTTGAAGGCGCCGAGAAACGGTCTGACGTGAGACGTTCATACATGTTGTGTCATTCATTTCCCTACTTATCGCAGCTGAGGACTTAAAACGATCTTTCAATGACGTACGCTGGATGACTCTGTCCTCTCTAACTGACGTTTTACGGGGCCTGCCGGCTTTTTTAAGGGCACCAATGCAGCCGGTTTCATCGTACGACTTTACTATTCTGCCCACAACACTTTTCGAACGGTTTACCTTCTCGGAATTTTTTTCTAACAGCGAAATTATTCTTGTGCAAGTTGATGATATCTTGTAGCAGGATATAATCAACTTTCTGACGTGATGCCATCATGTAACGAACAGCAATGCTTACAAACGGCAGTGTCAAACTTTGTCTTCGACGTAAATAAAGAAAAATGGACTGAATAAGAAATTAACTAAATTTTTCTTGTATGTCCATTAGTTTTGGACGTTATAAATTTAAAGAGAAAAGTTATTCGTTCATAACTTATTATCCTTCACACATGTCTCAAATTTTAACACAATAATCAACATCTTACTGGCTAACAGTGTGCAAAAGAAGAAGTACTTGGCATGGTTAAAAAAAAGTTATACAGTTTTGAAACTTTGTCCCTTAGTTTTGGACGGTGCTCTATATGCAAATAAAGAAGAACTGTTCTCCGACGAAAAAGTATCATATTGGGGAAAACTCAATACCGGTTTATACTTTTGCTGATGGACAACGATTGTTATAGCGTATCATGGATACATAAACATGCTAGTTAATGTGGCGCTTTCGACGTTAGGATGTACAACAAAGCGACAGACAGATGAACATGCTTCAACTCTGTTGTGCCTACTACATATATTTACACATTCGTGGACGACACAAATAGTGGTAAATATACCTACATACCATAGAGAAGTGATGTATATTTCAGGTATCAAAGAGCTTAGTTCGGCTTTGAGATTTTACAAAAGATTTCAATCTTTCCATAAGAACCAAAGTTGAAAGAAGCAAAGTGGAAATGAAGCTAAGACCTCATTAAAAGTTTAATAACTCAGTGACATTGAGTCCAACTAGCGAGCACATCAACTCCTGAAGTGACTTCTACGACAGGAACTCCGCCAATTAACCTTCAAACAAGCGAAATTACCATAGATTCATATCCATTTGTAGACGAAAACTATAAGGTTCAGGCTCTTGGTAGCACATTGCGTGTAGCAGAGCACTAACTATACGTCTGATTAAGAGGCGACATGCACTTTGGTAGAACTAAGGATTCAAATCACTCGAACTCAGTAGCACAGTGCATGTAGGAAAGCACTAAATAGGTATGATTAGAGGTAACACCTGCCTTGGTAGAACTAATGATTAGCATCACTGACTGGATCATGACCCACACAAGGTTTGCATTACGGAGGGCCTGCAGTGATGATACAGGGCTAACAATAGACCTGACGACGCAGTGCGTGACGGCATGCAGCAGAACCCGGCAACTACAGCAGATCAATAAATACAGAGGAGGGTCGGTCACCTAGGCAAGCCCCGGGTGTGTATGGGTCAAGACACGCCAGCGTCAGATGAAGTTCAAGCGCAAAGCACAGCACTCATTTTCTGACGCATACACAACTATCAGGAAATGGGTTAACAATATCTAACAGTGCGGCCAGCTAGCTTCACCGGCTTAGACGCTTAATTGAACACCCTCTGTCCACGAAGAAGAAGCGCTGATCGTGGCATATTACCACTGATGGAAAAACGTTGTCGACCGTAAGAGGGAATAAGAAAATAATTGTTTTGAACATACAGTATTTCGTAAGGGCATCTGAGTTAAGCTGACAAGCTCCTAAGGCACCCTGGTGTATTAACCAGGATTTAGTTTTAGGACCAAAAAGAAAGCCCCACAAGGGAATGGCGGAGCTGGTGAGAACGTCTACTCGTACTCTACAGAGGCCGTAAATGGAGCCACGAAAGTGGCAGGTGGGCACTTCGGGACACTCTCATCAAAACTATAGCAATTAAAGACGTTATAAAGGCGCCCCAAACGTCCAACACTCAAGCCAGAGGAGAAGGAGGTCAGCCAGAGATTTTGGAATTGTACAGACTGCGGGAGTATTTCCACTTGATGTCGTGAGCTTTATTTTATTGTACAGCGGCAGGCAATGGTAAAATTCTACGTTGTTTACAATGCGAAATTTTACTGCCGTGCACAACGGCGAGATTTTAGTCACAGCAGTTGTCTTCCAATCACGAACGCAAAATTAGCTAGATGCAGCGGTATTGCTTTCCTCAATGAAAAAAATGTTAAAAGCAGGATTTTCTTCGCGCGGCCATGCATATGCATGGTTTGTCGTGCATAGCCTATGCAAGAAAAGTTAATAGCTTGCTAGCCGCGGTCTCGCCTATCCCGTTACAATCACATACTATGTCCAAAGCTGAATATTACACATTTCAGTACAACGCTTTAAAGTCACATAAACGAAGATTGAAGCAGTAATAAAATTCAAGTTTCGGTTTAAATAATTCGGTATCTAATACATAGCACTATATCGGTCAGCGATGAAATACAAACAATATATATATTGGAACTTGCATTTACAGGCTCAAGCAGAACAGTATACCTACGTCACGGCTTCAACGTAATAGTAAGGAAAGATACACAAAGTGTTAACAGACGCGTGGGCGAATTAAATTAAATAAAAAACCATACACGTATACTTTTAATGCCTCTGTAGAGTTGAGCCACAACAACAACAAAAAACCTTTTCCCTGCTCGTCTCTCCTTAAAATGGCAAACATACACACCTATACTTTTCCATGACGTAGAGCAGTAACTCAATGAACTGCCATTGTTGCAATAAAAAAGGCACACAACAACTCTGTGTTGTGGGCTAACAGAGTTGAATCATAGCACAAACCCGGAGATACACGATGCCTCCATCTGCAGTCTCTGACCCAGAAAGCTCAGAGCACCAAATTCAGCGCCGATGGCCCCTATACTTCCTGAAAACATCACCGGAATAAGAAATATAACAAGAGCCACAATGGGGAGCCGCCCACGTAGAATCCTTAACATATATGGAGGAACAACTGAATTATGAGAGACCCCCGTTGGTACAAAAAATTGGTAACGCTAATTTCCTCATCATTAGAGGCACTGGACGACCTTCCTAACACCCGAGAGAGTCTATGGCACGATCGACCAGTGGTCAACGCGGCAGTAGACGTAGATAGAAGAAACGATCGAGGGCTGCATTATAGACCGTAATAGCAAATGAAATATTCGATACACTGGCAGCAGCAACACAGCTTCCTCATTTTCATAAAGTTGCTTGCTGCACAACAGCTTGAAACGCACTTGAAACAAACATAATGACTCAGCGAAGCTTCCTTTGGGATAGATAGGTAAGTGTCGTGAGCGGCACCTATAATACCGATTATAACACAATCATGTCTACATAAACATTATATATTTTATCATCGTTGTCCCAATAGAAGTTTAGCAGTGGTCTCTCGTTGGGAAGCGCAAAAGTATTACATTACTTATTAATACTTAGTCATTACGCTCAGACAAACTCTGAAAAAGGCATTGCGTATTTTTATTTAACTGCGTTAGGCCGGAGCAAGGGTAGGTACCTACGATTTATGACATTGACATTATTGTTAGGATACAGCTGAGGAGCAAGAATGACAGCTTTGTAAGACTTCGATGAAGATAAAATTACGAGGGCGGCCGAATGTGCATCAACAGAAGGCGGATCTTGCAAAAATAAATAACCATCAGGTTGGGAAAACATCTTGAGGGCTGGATCTCGTCAGTGAGTCCTGAGGGAAAGACCCATACCACGGAGAAGCTGAAATATCACCAATTTCTACGTTATATCCAAACTATGTTTTCAGTTTTTGAGACTGGTGTAGCGTGCACAGCTGCCTGCCATACATAATCAAGTAGACACTGATGCAGTATGTTACTAGTTTACGTGGATCGAAAAGCTGCCACATTGAGTTCTACACAAAATGTCGCAAAGGCTGCATAGAAACCCTTCTTAGACCACGTGACGATCCCTTTCGCAGAAAGTATTGAGTACGAACAGTAATAATTTTCCTAAGTAAAGAACCGAAAACAAAAAAAAAAAACAAGACCAGCACAATGCTCGACGAAAAATGAAGTAAAAGAAGCAAAATATTACAGAAGCGTATGATAACGGAATCTCAAGCATTGCGATATAATTAAAGACTTAGTAATTCAGCAGCGTAAAATCGCTGAAGCGTCTCATCGAAAAAAAAAATACGGAGTTGAATGTAAAGGGAGTTTCCCAGAAGGACCGAATGAAGCTGGCAATAATTCGTATGCCGAAGGTAAAGAAGGCAGCTTTGGGCAGCCAGTAAGCGTTCATTAGCGACAAAAACTCCCGCAACGCAGCATCTCTTATCACTGGAACAACACCCATAAGGATCCCGCTCGTGGTCTATACAGCTGGGGAACATTTTTATTATTAGATAGATCGTATCTCAACTGGTGGCCCTGACGTTCCATATCTACTATAGCGAAGCTCATCAAATATGCAGTAAAACATGTGGAACTACAGAGTGTAGTGAGGTAAAAGGTGGAAAGTTGGGGAAACAAAATCTATTTAAAAACACAACCACAAGTATACTTGCAGTTGAACAAAATATAACAAAGAGAGAGCGGAGAATTTAGATATGTATAAAATTTTAAGGGCAAAATTTTATCAGTTTTAGCCTCAGTGATGAAAGAGCGACTTACCCAACGTCTCAGGAAGCAAAGAACGCAGAGCTCCAAACGGGCTAGAAACTGAAAAAGCGCATACCACGCGACAAAATGAACATCTGAAAAGCATGTTATCGAAAACAACCCACCAATCTACGCACTAGAGACAACAGCAATAGGGTATTTTTCAGACAATAGAGCAGTACAACTAGGTATAGATCAATGAATAAATGACCATGAAACAACAGATATCTGTAGAGTTATGCATGCCACTTCTCTTGCATTGCGAGGTCATATTATATTTATATAAAAGCTCGCACTATAACCTACTCTCATACTACAGAAATTGGGGAAGGGGTGTGCTTAAGCTAGGCACAGGCTCAAAAAGCACCCGTGCTTGCATCGCGCACAGCAGCCCTGCATGCAGAAGCAGTCCAAAGGAAGCCTAGAAGGCATCGCTCGCACTTGGACAATGGCACAAAAAGCAGGACGACCTGGTGCACGCGAGAAGACAACAGGAGTGGTCAGGGAGCAACATAGCGACATGTGCGGCGGTCGGGGCTGGTAGCTCAGCGCCTTCTGAATGACATGCTGCGAGTCGGCAGAAGGAAGAGGCAGCGTATGGCGTCACAGCACGAAATTGAGCACTTTTTAGTTTAAAGCAGCAAGCAGTACGAGAATAAACTGTGAGACGAGCGTGAGTGAATTTGACAAAATTTTTAATTTCGTGTTGTACCTTCCGAGGTAAAATCACTGGCACTCCTCCCAAAACATCGATGGGAAGTGCATGACCACCCGTCTCACACAATACAAGTCATATATCGTTCTGCTAGTATGATAGAAAGAACCAACAGAAGAAAAGGGGCTATCAACATAACATATACAGACAGCGTTCACTACCGACCAACAACTGAAGTGAACTAGTAGATAGCGTCCGGTATCATTTCCAATTTTTCGCGGACGACTGTAAGCATAATAAGTGATTCTAATCTAAAGAGATATATAATAGAATCGCAATAATTCACATAAGTTATTCGAGAATTGCTGTATCTGATGTTAGTACTCATGCAAGTCATTCTCCAAAAGTGCGAGTGATAATTTACAGTACGGCATAACGTGTGAATAGGCTAGATAGTTAAATTTAGGCAGTTATTGCACTGCTAATGGAGTATAGGTACCTATTACTTATTGAAGTATTGGGGACTCATGAATTAGTGACTCTTATATAACTATATCAAATATATATAAAGTAATTTCAGAAAGAGAACACTCATGAATACAACTTTAGATGCAGATGTATACTTGATGGATGTCAGTGATCAAAGAACGTATCGTATCTTATTCAATGCATACGTAATCAAGGTTGACGGGCAATAGAAATTTTCAATCCAAGTTCGAGCGACAGGCAAAAATAAGACGAAATAAAACGCAGAGGGCTATATATGCAGAGGTACGCTTTGGACACTCTGGCAGTGCGGTGCGCTACACATACGCAGCATTTCTGCAATCTATCATTGAGCAAAAATAGGCAAGAACATTTGACATTGGCGTGGTGGATGAAAAGAAAGGAGAATTGCTTTGCTTCACCCGAAGCTAAATGTATTACAGGATTTGTCAGTGACCTATAATCGGGTGGGCAGGCTTTTCCTTAAATCAGGTAAAGGCTAGCATAGAAGTTGTTATGCCGTTGTAAGAATGTTTATAGACGAATAGTAAAAACTAGAACCGTGAATACATTCAAACGAAAAAATTTTCCCTTTTCTCAATACAACCTCAATTTTAAGTGTCTGTGTTTACAAGAAAAAAGAAGCTGCGTTACATGAAATTCGCGTTTTATAGTGATGTACCAAATCAAAACTGTACATGGAACAGGATAGTAATCCGTCAAAGCCAGAAAACTAGCCGCCAAAGGGCAGCTATTGATTTCTGTCCATATTGAAAACTCTGAAAAGATCAGAAACCAGGAGAAAGATGTTCTAATAATCTTCAACGTTTGAAACTACAATGTAGATGCAAACTTAAATTTGGGAACCGAGAGAAACAACAGTGCATAATAGTGAGCCAGCTTGTAACCGGTCAACACTGAATGAGACAATCGAGAAGGCAGAATACAAAATTACAGCTAGTCACAGACGTCACATGCACTCACTCATTCATCAGAAAGACTTATCATGTGCGTGGATGAGCAGATGCTAACACGTTCAAAACCAAGGAAACGCAGCAGAATTCCATAGGAACAAGGTAGTTATGGCAGCGATAAACGAGCGCGAGCAAGAACCAGGTGTTCGCTGAGAGGGCAGCGAGACTCTCGCTGCCGTGTGGTAGACAGACACACGCACGCAGCACGACAGGTCAAGGCGCTGGCGCACCGCGGGGCACTTGCGTAGGTAGCGGCACTGCGTTGTCCGAGCACGGGCACGGAGCAACGGTAAAAAATGAACGCCCAGTGATCTTCCTACAAGAGACCCCATTCAGATCTTGCACCGCACGCTCACACACACATGGACACAGGCACAATAGCATCACCGAGTGGGTGAAGCTCAAAAGTGACTCATACGAAACAGAAGATAAACTTTTCCCGGGTCAAACGTCAATACACTACCTACGAATGCAGTCCATGGAAACCAGTAAACACGGCAAGCTAAAGGGAGCCACACACAAATAGGCAGTATTTCGCTAAAGTTGGCCAGGTCAGTCGGTATATGAATAGCAATGCTGCATGTAAGAAAATTCCCAAGGAACCCTTCACAGGTCTTACTCGATGTACAGCGTAGAAGTAGAAGCTCCACCAGTATGACGCCCTAATAAATGCACGGCAGGGCTCGATGCGCTTCCTTTCAACAGTACTAGACATAGCCTAAGTGTAAGTGAGACCTGCGTGCGCTAGTAAAACACAGAAGTAAAATAAGGTGCTACGATAAATTGCTGACATAATCCATTGACAAGCACGATATGGATAGTGCACCACATCCTGATCTACTAGATCAGGAAGCTTTATAGTAAGCGAAACCGTAATAATAGGACACAATTGAGAAGGCACAATAGAACGAGCAAGCGGGATATGAACTCAAAGTACGATTTATGGGTGCGGCACATTTTTGACGAGCATCAATAACACGATAGGGGCGTAATAAAGGGACACGGAGCTCAAATGGCGCAGTCCAAGAGCGCCATACAGTGGCGGACAAGTTCCATTGTCGGGTATGACGGGCACCTCACAATGGTGTTAAAGGAGAGCGACGGCAAAGCTATGGGTATGAACTAAATCGTAGGATGTTCACGTCAAAGGAAATTCCTTACTTTTTCATCTGGCCACAAGCCCGACCAGCCCTGGATTTTAGTACAGAAGCTGAGGTAGGACTTGAAACGTAACGTTTCAGCCTTATGGTACTTCTAACAAATCTTCTCAGAACCATCTACACATGCAGTTATACGTTTCAGTTAAGTAATTAGCGGAAGACGAAAAAAATTCTAAACATAGTAATGCAAAGAATATATTTCTCACAGCGTAGAGAACACACTTCGCTGGAGACGTTCGACTACAAAGCCATGTCGATAAGTCAATAGGTACCATCTTGTGCAATGGAGAGTAGATCCCAAAGGTCTCTTTACAAGTTAGTCGCTCCTCTCTTCAATTACACAATTTGTGGCCACGAAACTTCAACTGTCAATATAATATCTGATACAATGTTGAGCAAAGTGCAGCAGAAGGAACGGCTAATGATAGACCGCCCGTGCCTAAGCCCATACAGACAGGGCGCGTAATGCAATACAAGCCGCCAAGAGTCCTCAAGGCTACGGACAACAGGATAAACAGCAAGGAAGAGACTCGAGTCAACACCGAGAGCCACTTAAGGCCACTAGGAGCGTATCAGTCGTACACAAAAGCTAGCGGGAGGGTAACAAAGCAGGCACTGCGGCCTGCAACAGCGGATGGTTCTCTCGCTCCGTGTGTTTGTGCCCAGTCAACAGTTGCAACTATCAACGAACCTCGTTCTGAAAGAGATGCTTCATTACGAACACAAACACTTTCGGATGGCAATGGTTTTGTTACACTGAGGGATTTAGTCTTTATCCATCTTTAAAATCAGGCAGTTCAAAAATGTAGCAGACTTCCATATGTTTTACAGATGCCATGTTTTACTCCAAGTGAAACATCGAGAATTTCACAAAAGTTAGAGACGGTTGGCTTTCAAAAAATTAGGCAGCAAACGCAGAAAAATAACAGGTAAAACAAAATCTCAAGAATCAGTTCCCAGATCATTGCATTCAATGCAATCTGTATTAGACAAACAAACTTCTAATTCTGATCACAATGCGATCGAGAGAACCCATGCTGCGTACAGCACTTACATGTGTATCTTAATGCGGGGCTCTTCTGACAAGCTCAGGACGCGACTATGCCTCTGCGGAAACAGCGAGCAGAAGATTCTCGCTTCGTTAAAGTGAACAATCTGCTCAGAATTAGCTCCACGACGCACAACCGTTCGACATTATAGCAAAATCTGTCGCTAAGGAGATTCAGCACAAAGGATGAACCAAATACCGTGCTATTCACGATCGAAGCAGAGCGGGATAAGAGAAATATACATTTCATTCACGCGACCAAGCAATTGCAAGCTCGTGACAGGTATCGTTAGAGAAAGAAACGACTTGGACGGAAGGGAAGAGCATATCCTTATACACGAGGCACAACAAAGAGAAGTACATAGAGGCTGGGAAGATGCGCGCCGTGAAAAGCAAGAGCACCAGGAGGAAGCGCACATGCCGTGACTCACCAGCGACTGCTGGCGCAGCTGTAAGCCACATGGCTGGCTGTGTGGCTGACGGGCCCTCCAGCCATAAGCAAGCTCTGACACTAGATAATACAGTACTTGCAACGGACCAGTGCAGCATAGATAGGGGTTCCTCTAAAAGTAACGCACGTTAAGCTGCGATTAGCATTTTCTCTGAAGAAGCTGTCAACACGTGACACAGCAAAATTTTTTGTCGGTAAAGTAACGAACTACTGCCCAGAGTACTTCAAAAGATGAGGCGAACGAAAATTGATCTCAGGCGCAAACGTTTCCGGTTCGGCTAAGTTACGTTGTCTATCAACATACATTCGCACTCGTTGTAAGCACAAGAACAACGCGCGGGCGGCGGAAAATAAACTACCGTAAAATTTATCGAAATGACTAGAGACAACAGAGACAACGCACACGCTCAATAAGAGAGATGGATTTCCCGCAAGATGTGGGAGACAATTTTTCGGAATGAAGTACTGTACATGTTTAACTTGAATATTATACGACCGTTGTCAACTGGCATGTCCCGCTTTAACAACGAAAACGGAACCCAAATAAATAACGAATCACACGTTATTTCGAGTTAAAATGTTCGTTTCTAGCACAGGATAATATAGAAAACGGCCTAAAGGTGAGCGCGTAACAGGTACCTGTGAGTAAATAGGAAATGTAGGAGGTGTAAAACAATGTGTCTTTGTTTTGTATTGTGAGTCGCAATCAGCATAATAGTTCTTGCTAAAGCGAGACACAATTCACATGACTAGTTCATTTGCATTTTTTATGGATTTTTGTTGATATTGTAAGTTTTGATAACTTGTTCATCAAACAAACGTCTAACAACATGTACTGATTGCTAACTTGCTAAGTACTATGCAATTAACCTCTACGACCGGATAGGCCGCATAAATTAAATTTTACACTATATAAGCTTCGATAACATTCATTACAACAGTGCGGCTTATCGGGCAGTACACGCTCTCAAATAAACCACAGGACAATAAAAAAATGCTACCTCCAAATTGACCGCATAGGTATTCTTATTTTGCGCCTGTGATGCTACACAGGCGTTCATGAGCAAGAGCAAAATGTAACATATTCGCCGTACGACGGTGTCAGGAGCTAATTGCGCGCCGCAGCGCCTCCGTTTTTTCCCGACAGTGAGCGTAGGGACAGCGAATGTCCGTAGCACGGAAGCTATTAATGGTACCGGTAGTTGCCGAGACTTTGGTGCGTAGTACACCGCAATTATCGCAATTTTTTCCAAAAGCAAAACCAGTCCGGCGCCGGGATAGTTTACGGCCAACCTGTGGTTCAGTTATAATATGTGTGCCTATAACTTGGGTTAGGCACTGAATACTAACTGAACCGAACCTATTCTAAGTTACCTAACACATAATCTGAAGCCGGTCAGACTTATACACCGGGACCACCAGTCCTAAGATTATAATCTATCTTAACATCGCTATGCTCACGAGAATAAAAAATTAAATCTTGCCACTGAGAGCTTAACTAACGTCTGTGCTTGGCAGCTGTCTAGTAAAAAAAACGAGTATGAAGCGCTATGTATTGCGGCGCAGTCGTATCTGCAAGACACCCCGGCCTCGCCCAATGACATGCATGGCTTGCATGGTGCAGGCAGAGAGAGATGAGTCGGCCGGCTAGTATAGGCTCCCACAGCCACAGTAGCTTTTGCTTCTCTCGTTGCTCATGCAAATGCTTCTAATAGCAGTGCGGCCTTGAAGTTCCAGTTACAAGCGATGACGTCATAATTCTGAGTGTCTTGGAGAATAAGATTTTGATTTACAACGTTGGGTACGATACTGTTAATGAGCTGATGTGATCGGCTTTTTCAATCTCCCATGCTTTATGACAGGGAACATATCGCCAAGCTAGAGAGCCTTCTCAGATACTGAAGGTTCAAGTACATAGATATAGCTAGAGAGCTATGTTAAAGAAAACACATGCAACTAAATACATCAGCGAAAGATACTTAGATGCCGATAATATTTTATATCAAGCGCAACACTGAGTTTATATACCTATGTAAAATATAGGTGATTAGCTACCTCAAAGGCTATACTCGCGTCACATACCGCCAGATAAGATTAATTTGAACTATTAATATCATTATTAAATTGAAGAGCGTTAATGTAAATGCAACAGTTCTGCCAACAAGTTGCCCTGTATACTTAAAAAAAATTCAAACAACACAGAGAGAAAAACTAAAAGTAACACAACCTAATAATAATAATAATAATGGTGTTTTTCTATTGGATACAGAAGAACTGACAACATAAATTCGACGAAAGAAACGCTAGTAGTAGGGTAACGGAAGGAAGCAAGTGAGGCAGGAACCAAAGGTGTTGAAAACCAACTAACGGCCTTCCACAGCCGCCTGCTGCTGCAGAGTTGAGTCTCGCGTGCCATGTCAGAAGCATTTCCCTTGACTTGCACAACAGGAAGTTCAAGACATTGATGCCGGACGCAAAGGTAGAAAATTTCCCTGAGAGATGCAGCAGTATAGAAATTCCTGGGATGCCTCTTCGCTCAAGGAAACTTAAGACAGAAGCGCAACGAAATTACCCTGCTCAGATTGCCTGTAGAAAGCACGAAGGAAAAGGAAACCTGTAAAACTCATCTTGTGATAGTCCAGTAAAGATTACTCTGACAACTCAAAATTACATAAAAGCAGTGGCCGTTTAACATTAGCTATAGGGCACCATTGCACAATGTAGAAGCCTGCTTCATTGGAAGAAAGCCACTTTTTCACACAGAAACAGAAAATGGATGGTACCGAAAAAGTTCGAGTTGTACGAAGAGCACAACGTAGCCTATCGACTACGGATCGAGTATAATAAAGCAACCATCATCCGGAATACTTCCCGAAACACGCTACGAATAAGAATATCTAGCACGATGGGCGCAGCTGCAATAAAAAATACAAAACTGTAAATTATTATCACCGTATCAGTAAAATAACCTAATTGCGACGCTTCTATTACACATCAGGAACAACACAGTAGTGCTGATCCGTACAAAAACAAGCTCCAAATACTTTTGCAACACAATTTGCATAATAAAAGAGTTTGCATTTTCGCTACACTATACTCCAAAAAACGCTGCCAAGGCAACACCCAGTTAAAAACATGCCGTCTCTTTGATATCCAAAACGCTAAATTAAAATTGTAAGACGAGCGTGAGCTCCACCGGACACAAGAGGCCATATGATCTAATGAGAAGCATCATCAGAGGACCAGCACAACATTCCAGTGAGAGTAGTTAGCTGGACCGATGTACTGCACAGACGGATAGTACCGCGCCATCTGCTGCTGCATTCATTCATGGCAGCCAGCTTGCAGTTTCATAGTCAATGTGGTCAAGGTCTGGCCGATAAACTGCAGGAATGAGCGAGCCAACTAACCAGCCAGCAGGCAAAACAAGAACCGGTTTGGCCCACACTCCTGCAGTCCTGCCGCCGTGAGGTCCAGCAGCTGAGGAGGGTGCCTCAGGTGCGGCGTCGCTCCAAAGGTCACGATTGGGAAACCGCCCAAACGTAAAATGATACAGGCGCGAAACGCAAGCGCTTTGGAGAGGCAGCAGCACGGGCCACCAGGAAAACATACATACCATCGGCACTTCGAAACTCAACGTTGTGGTACATGGACAAGATGTGACATGTAAGCTTCTGTCTTTCCAATGATCAGTGACGTTGACAAAGCGAGTCATAAACGATCGGGCTGTATCTTTTTCAAATTTATCAATTTATTTTTTGCTTATGTTTATTCTATGGTGAAAAATCGAATTTTAAGAAGGAAAACAATATTCGTTAAATTACGCAATTGATTCAAAGCTTAGAAAAGCCCTCTCACATTTGATAATCTTTCTAGGGTTAGGATTATAAGAACAACCAACACAGCTAGCCGTTGAATTGAGCCTTTCTCATGAGCTCATAAAGAAGCACGAAACTATAATAATCAAAACACTATAGTCTAAATCCTGCATATTCTCAGCCATAACTCACGTCAGCGAATAATATGTACGTGACGAAGTGAAAGAAGAATCAACATAGACAAAACTTTGTCTCCCATTGGCACATCTTGAACTTGTAGGAAAATTCACAGAAAATAAATTTAACAAACACCCGTACAACTGCTGCAACCTTAGAGGGAGGAGGGAAGCTGTAGAAAGAAAACAGACAAGCGCAGTGTCTTCAATATTATACTGGACTGTATGTACAGCACAAGTTTCACTGTATGCTGCACCGCCAACAGCTGTGAGATGAAAGCCTGGCAGGATAAAAAAATTGAATAGCCACAAAAGATGAACCACCTGCTCGATGAAACGCTGTCTTTCGCAATGGAATTTCAGCATGGAGACTCGGGTGGCAACTGGACGTGTGTATATTATTAAATAAAACTCCGCTCCAACATGCGAACGATAAACGAAGTTTCGCCAATAAAATGATGGGTGATCTCGCACCACAGCCACCATTTAAAATTGCATATGAGCATGGGAGAGGCGCCAGACCAGTAGAGTAGCGACTTCACAACCTTGCAGACACGATTGGTAGTCACCTACATGCACACAAGTGATTGTGTTCATGGCAAGCTGTCATTCCAGAAACCATGTCTCATGTTTCTCAGGCCCTGCAGTCAGGATCGAAACTGTTGGGGCGTAGATCTGTTTCAGGATAATGATATTGCTTAGTTACATAACCATAAAAAATGGAAAAGCATCACTTCTACCTTGTAGATCACGGCATACTGGTACAACGGAGACAGATACGCCAGTTTTTTATTCCTTACACTCTATTGGCAATAGTGGAATGAATCATATCAGCAGCAGCAGCAACTGACCTAAAAATACACTTTGTAATTTCGCCGTCTCCAGGGCAAGAAGACAGTGAGAAGACGCCAGCGAGTTTGCCGTACCGTATTCCAACTAACAGTGTGGTACTGGCTGGAGAGAACAATGTAGCTTGCAAGTTCATAAAATAAACTCAGTGCAAATATATATACATTGAAGAAAACAGTAACACAAACAAATACAGTAGCAAATCAGCACGCAGCGCCAGAGTAAAGCCTTCCACATCATAGAGGCAGTAAGCCAGGCCCAACAGTGGCGCAGAATACCTCACATCATAACACGAGGCAATGGCCAGGCAGCAGATAAGAAGAGCTCGCAAAATCCTAGAAGCAACGAGAAAAAATCCGTCTCCCAATATTATGATGCTCGACCGATGTGTATTTCTGAGGCACGGCCGGAAATTGCTCGAGCGCCCGCCAGCCCGACTGGCAGAAGAAATGTTTGGCCAAATGCTTTGTGCTCGAATACTGCTAATAGAAATTAGACCTTTATAACAGTAGAGAAAACTACTTCAGGAAAAAGATCAATAAAATGAGTTTGCATTGCCATCATTGCAGAACTTCTACATGACAATATTTTTACATTTTACGTTTTGCTGCACAAGCAGATCCAATAATATCAAAGGAACTCTGAAACACAAAACAGCAAGATGATATTGCTTTAAAAAATTGAAGGCTTATCGATCTAGTTCTACAATATGAATTAGTGAGTCAAAATTGGATGTAGAACGTAACTGCCAGGTGCTCCATACGCATTGAATAACAGTTCACAGTGACAATGAAAAGTACTATTTTCAATAGCATCGAATGTAGGACTTTACAGTTGTGATTTAGTAATAACTGTAAGCTCTAGCGGCCCTTAAGAACCTATGTCACTATATACACGATTGGGATCATTTATACTACAACTACAACGGAATGTTATATCGTTGCAGCCCATATGAACATAGCATGCTTGTAAGAACCAAGAGTTGTTCTCATAAGATTGTGTCACTCCTCATTAAGGACAGAGGTAATTCTATACAAAATTTGGCAGTTTGTTCAAGATTATTCACAGTGTGGATCCTGTCTCTGAGCTTAACGACTTGACTGTGTCCATTTTGGAGAGGTTTGTCCCTAAGAGGACTATTCTTGTGGTCTCGGGATGAGCCGTGGTTTGACGACCAGTGTCGGTTAGCTTTCGAAGCTAAACACATGGCTTATCGGGCATGGCGGCGTTCGCGTGACCGCACGTTGTGGCAGACCTATGTTGATTATAAGCCGAGACTAAGCGTGTGTATTAGGAGGCACAGCATCATCTGAGGCAGCGTTCAAGGGAGTCTCTGCTGAGTATTGACCATCCACATCGTTGGTGGAGTGAGCTAAAGGGTTCAGTGTTCGGTGCTGAGCCTTCGTTGCCGCCCCTTGTTGGTATCGGTGGAGGTATATTGCTGATCCCTTGGCTAGGGCGGAGCTTTTGCCGGCTCATTTCGACAGGAAGCAGAGCAGAGATGTGTTCGCATTGCCTCATGGATGCCACCTTGAACCTGGCTTGACCTCTTTGGCGTGCAGATCTGGTACAATCAAGGTGCTGCTTGAGGGCCTTGATGCGTACGGAGGCGTGGATCCGGTGGGCATGTTTCCTTTGTTTTATAAGCAGCTGGCTGACGTTCTTGCCCAAAGCTAGCAGTGATCGTCCGGCGCCTGATACGGTTAGGAAATTTTCCTCATTGTTGGCGTACTAGGAATATTACTCCTATTCCCCAGGGTCCAGTGTCACCCTATGTCGCCAACTATCGACCCATCACACTGACGCCCATTTTGCCGAAGGTGTTCGAGAAATTGCTCGCTCGTAAGCTTGTGCTCGCTCGTAAGCTTGGTCGTTTCGCTGAACTTACTGGGTTGCTGCCTGCTGGTCAGTTTGCATACATAGCTGGCTTCGGTTGTTCTGACGCTCCGTTGTCGGTGTCACACCATTTACAGTCTGCAATGGATTGTAGGTCGGAGGCAAGCCTTGTCCAGATGGGACTTTAGCGACATGTACTCTTCGCTTGAAAACACGATGATCAACTATGACGACGATTCGACTTTCATAGCAGTTATACCTGCTCCTCGCCTGCGTAATGCTGTCGCAGTCTCTGAATAGGGATTTGTCACGCATTAGTGCATGGTGCTCGGCCTGGAGTATGAAGCTGAATGCCAGTAAAACCAAGTCAATGATTATCAGTCGGTCTCGGACATTTGTACCGCAGCATCCCCAACAGGAAATTGACGACACATTGCTTCAGGAGTCTAGCTCCTTGGAGATTCTTGGTGTTGTCTTTGATGAGAAGCTTACTTTTGAGTCGCATATTGGGAGTTGGTGTCACGTGCTTCCACCAAGATTGGACTCCTGCGTGAAGTGAATCCTGTGTTTGGTGACAGTGAGGTTGTCCACAGATGTTTTTACGCTTTGTTGTTGGCTATGTTGGAGTATTGCTCACCGGCCTAGGCTTCAGCTGTTGACACTCACTTGCGTCTGTTGGACAGACTTGTTAGTTCAGCCAGCAGGCTATGCACTGATAATGATCTGGTGAACCTGTCCCACAGCCCACAGGAGAAGGGTAGCCGAGCTACCTATGTATGTTTTATAAGGTGTACAACAATAATAGGCATTGATTGTATTCTTCTCTCCCTGCCCTCAAGGTCTTTAGGAGAGAGACACATGCAGCGTGCGGAGCGCACTCTTTCACTTAGGAGGATGTTGGATGTCGAACTAATCAGTTTGGTCGGTGCTTCGTGCCCTGGTCGGTTAAGGATTGGAATTTGTCGCCGGCATCGGCCTTTGGTCGTATTGGCCTGCAGGCGTTTAAGTCAGCCGTTAATGGCTTTTTGCAGGATTTCCTTTTGCAGCGTTTTGGGCTTCCCGGTGTTGCAAGGTGCTTCATTTGGGTTGTATTACCTGTCCGTAGGAGCTCAAGCGTGAAGTTTTAATAATAATAGTAATTACTATACAAAGGATATCAATACTCGGAACCGACACAGCATAGCAAATGCTGTACGTTAGCGATCTGCTACATCACCACCAAGATACATAAACAAACAAAAGAATTTTACACCGATTTCAGCTAACTTTATCGTATTTTGAAAGAAGAGAGAGTTCTGAAGCAGCGGCAGTCCATGGGAATGAGTTGGATTCAGTACGATTAAAGCTGCGTTAATACGAGAGACAAAATATAAGACTGTTGCCCAAGCGTAAGCTTCTGGCTAATGCTAGCTTGACAATATTAAAAAAAAACGAGAAGACGGACTTACTGTATTGTGTGTTCTAGACGACAGTAGGCCTATGCTGTTACTATGAGCTCCTGCAGACGTAAACGAATGGTGTTTAGGTTAGTCTTCATTGCCATTTATGGTTTGCAAATTCATGTTCTTGCTATTATCATCATCATCATCATCACATTTTGATGCAAATTTATGCTTTGCAGTTTAATGTGTAATTGAGGCGAAATCGTTTAATTTGTGGCTAAAACACGGTGCTGTAGGGTTGCAGAATTTTTTTATGTAGCCTATCTGCTTTCGAGTACCTCTAAATTATTTATTTATCCACCTGTGCGGTACTTGTGAAATTAAAAAGGGTGGTATAGTGACGATATTGCTTCCGATAGATGCAAAATAAATGTCGTGTGATCGGATTCCAGAAACATTTTACAGGGAAATTTTCCAATCTAGGTAGAACAAAAATGTGCATAACGGATAGTGCTATAAGCATCTGGAACGGAACACTTTCTTGGTTTCCCCAAACTTCTCCATTGTACAAGTGCGATATTTCCGCATTGAATATAGCTAGTAAGCAAAAGATTAAGAGAAAACTAAAAACGTGAACGCCCGCCCCGCCAGCTATCGGAGGAGAAAAGCGGCAGGACAAAATCCGATACGATACACCGACGCTCGGCTCATAACCAATCTCTGTCAATACAAGCCGGGCAGAATGGATATCCATCCAGAGCAGGAGCTTCCTCGTTACTCAAATAGCTCTCCAAATATCTTTACCAGCAAGAGCAGCAAGCATAAAAAGCGGAAAACTCAAAGCTCAATAGAGACGGAAGAATGTTCTGATATAGGTAGGCAAAATATTAACAGAGCAACTAACATCACCGCGCATCTCTACAGCATGATGCTATCAAACAACGGCCGTAGTTCGAGTCTACATTCATGCATACAAGTATAGAGCGAGAATGAAAGAACTAAAATACTTTAGAGTAATTTTTCATTAGAAGAAGAGCATGCAACCCTTAACTGAGACCAGTATACTTTTCGAAAAACTTCTTGCTTAAACGAAAACGCCGACACATGAGACTGTTAAAGCAGCTGACAAAATCACAGTTCCAGGAAATAAGCCACGGAACTAGGTATTTCAAATGTTTCAGGTAATATGAGCAAAAACTTCATAGAGTTCTAGGAGACCGTGAAATTCAAAAAAGCGTATGATATTTGACGCTCCAGTATAAGATAAAATGAGTCTGATGGAAACTGCGAGCACCAAATGGCAGTGATCTTGACTGGCATTACATACAGAACTGCTGTCAATTGATTTCATCAGTTACACCAAAATATTATTGACTATTAGCCTCCAACTATTATGTTATTAACTGATGTGGCAAAATACATAAAAAAAGCGACAGTGTAGGAAGTGGCTTCGACTATTCTAGAGACTGACGTTGGTAGGCCTACTACTACTACAGCTGATGTAGTATACTACATCAGCCTCTTCGTAAATCATTTACTTGAGGCCAAAATTATTGCTGTCTTGAATAAAATAAATATCAAAATACACCAATTATATTGTGGCAAAAACTATCAGTATGTGTGTTATTACTGAAAAAGACAAAAAAATCCAATTTCTGTGGTTGAATAATTGGGTCTAAGCTTCTGGCCTTACGTATATGTATTAGGATCTCAGTTCGCAGAAGTAATCAATGAAAACATTACTGTCTATCGAACGGCCAAGAACCGGTGGCACCCAACAGGGCAAGAAAAGCAGAAATTCCTAACATGGTCCCATATCCTCCGCAATCGTAGCCTCCATGGCTAAGGGAATCCGTAAAAACAAACCGACATTCCTAGAATATTCGCCAAAAAAGCGAGTGAGGCCCTGCACTGCGTCGGAGGGCGTTTGGCGGCGCTCCCTGTCCATGTCGCTGCCTGTTGACAAGCAATCCTTCAGTAAAGACTATAAAATTATCAACTGATGTGCGCCATTTGTGCCACATTACCATAAAAGTTCCAGCCACAGAAGCACCAGTGCGTACACTTAGTGTTGATATCGAAAGTACCATTTAGACAACAAAAGACAGGTATAAAGTGTACCGTACAGTTTTCGTTGATATTTATATAGTATCAACAGTAGGAGCGCCAAGAGGATATTGAAGTTTACCTGCTCAAAGTCCAAAAACGATTTTTCCAGGTGAGTGATCGATCACGTACGGAAACTAGTAAATAGTAAGTCGTAAATAAACTTAACCGTTTAAAGCATAGGTCCACTACTGTAGGCTTCCATTAGTAAGACTTTTTCGTTACAAGCGTTCCACTAAAACGAAACTACAATACCTATCTATTGTAAAACATCAAGATAAATAAGCTATATGAGCCGGGTAACAACGTTGTACTATAAGACGTTTGTGAAACATAAACACAACTTTCCAAACAAATCAAACATAATACGCAAATATAGAGTTTTCCCATGTCAAGTAAAAAAAATTGCACAATTTCGTGAAAGGTTTCATGTACACCTACCTAGTTATTTAAGTAAAATTCAATTTAATTACTATTTCTTAAGGAAGTAGCACTTAGACAATGCTTTTATCGTATTTAGTAGCACTGTCAGTATGCCAGCCCATCGATCACTGCTGTCATACAACTGGAAGTACTCCATAAAATATCGCACAGGTTTCTCCAGCAGTGTACCCAATTCATTCCTAATGTGCCCGATAGCGACATTTGTTCTAAATAAAATTTGGCAAGCAGTCTCTTAAACTCCAAACTAAGTTTCTGGATGGCTGACGACCGTCGATAATTTTAGGGGGCTCACGTAAGGAATTAATCACACGGAAAATTGAGCTTCTTTTCAGGAAGAAGCAGCCGAGTTTGCGATAGGCCAGCGATGGAGCAGCTAATTTCCATGTATTAGAGGCGGCGCCGAGAGAGGAGCAATTAGCGTCTCTACCAACTGACAGCCAATACGAAAGGGAAATTAACTTCCTTTAATAGCACTGCGTCCAATTTGCTAATGACAGCCGAAAGAAGGTCCTTCGGGAAAGGCCAAATTTTACACAAGACTTTCAGTGTTGACAGGCGCGCGCCAGGCACGCGAGTAAAGCAGGAAAAAGGTGGGGAGTTTATTATTCGTAGCGAGTGCTGGCTGCTGGAACACCACTTGCTGAAGTTAAAATGCGAGTGCAAAATATCTAAAATACTGACAAGCGTACTATATATTAACAATCAACATGAAACTGTGCGATAAGAAGAATGAAGTACCATGGTCATTTACAGCTAGACTTGCCGAGCTAAATGCCTTAATATTTAAAGGTAATTTTTACGTTAGCCAGCAAGCAACAGGTATTGTTAACTAATATCAAAGCCATCCCTATGCACTTTCTTAACAGATTTACAGATGAACACTTTATTAGAGTGCGCTCTGGTATATAAACAATAAACGAGGTCCCAAATATTTTCTTTCATCATTCTTACTGCCAACCCTCGAATTTTTTTTGCAAATTGTTAGTTTTGACAACTAATTCACCACGCAATACGCATTTGCTTCCGGTAAGTTACTCACAACCTCACACACAAAGCTAATATCAATTAGGTTTCTGCCCAGAAAAAAATTTAACACAGAAGCAGGAGCCATTTTATTCAAAGTATGGACGACGGGGAAGGCCCATTTGGAGGACGCGCATACAAATAATTAAAGACGATGGCTCCCAGCCACCAGTTACAATGGCAAGCTTTTAGCGAAATACACGAAGCTTTTAGGGAGAAGAAAATTTCTTGGCAGGACATAATCATAACGACGAGTTGCTTGCTTACTCTAAATATGACCTGCACAAATCGAAGAAAAAAAAATTACCGAATATTTTAACTTACTACAGGATTTCTAGAACCAGCAAGATGCAGTGCCAATATACAGTATGTTACCATTGATTATGCAAACACAATTTTTTTACTTATTTCCCAAGATAAGTGTCATAACATTTATTTGAAATGTTCATAGTAAGTTAGTGCACAGGTATGTTGTAACTATAAAAACAATTAAGAGAGAATAAAACGGAACCATTTCTCACGTTTTGGCAACATTTGCTTATCGCACGAGGTTCTGCTGTTACGCCAGATTATGCAACATCACTCTCTAGTCACCATGGGAAAGAAAAGCAGTCTAACCATTGAAGAAAAGAACAAAGTGACCTCGTTATTGGCTTCTGGTAGGACAACACTCGAAGCTTCCAAGGAATTACAGCGTGATCACCAAACAATTAAGGCTTATGCAATTGCAGGTAAGGTCAACCGGAAAACTACTGAGCCTCTAGGAGGAAACTGACTACTCGGGATATGCGACATTTGAAGGTTTCTATGGCTAGAAAACAATTTTCTACAAGTAAGGTGATATTTGAAGACATTGGAGCTCCAATACTAAGCAGAAAGGCAAGATGTGAGGTTCTTTAGAAACTAAGGAAAGTGAAAAAGGCACTTAAACGACCACTTCTAACAAAAACTCACAAAGAAAATAGGGTCAAATGGGCTGAAGAGAACATGAAAACTGATCTTTCAAATGTCATATTTACTGACGAATGCAGAGCCACTCTTGATGGGCCAAATGGATGGGTGTCGGGATGGGTCCTCCACGACCGACTTCAACAGACACGGCTTAAGCATCAACAAAGTAGTGGAGGTGTGATGTTTTGGGCCGGGATAGTGTGTGACACCCTTATTGGTCCATTTGAAGTGGCAAAAGGAGTTAAACTGAATGCAGAAAGGTACTGCCAGTTTCTTGAAGAAAACTTGATTCCATGGCATGATGAGTAGACTATCGCACGCAGATCCAAATTGGTATTTCAGAACGATAACGCTCCCTCACACCGAGCACGGTACACTGCTAACTGGCTTGCGGATGGAGGATTTAAATCAAAAAGGATTGTGACCAGGCCAGCGAATAGCCCTGATTTAAAGCCCATGGAGAATCTCTGGGCAATGATCAAGAGGAAGGTCAATGAATGTGGTGGGCAGTTTTCGAGAAAAGTAAGCCAGTGGAATGCAGTAAAAACACCTGCAGATTCTATTTCACCATCTGAAATATCAAACCTGACAAAGTCTGTTGATATACGCCTTATAAAAATCATGAAAAATGGAGGTTGCCATGATCAAATTCAACTTGTTTATTATGTTTACCACTACTGAACACTTATTTCAGTGTTTATTGAATTGTTTTGGTTATAATTTCTGGTTTGGACGCTTAATAAAAATACTCCTGTTCATTTGTATTTATTTCCTATTTTTGACGTTTTTATTAACTTGTTGCATAATCTGAGGTAACAGTAAAAAACTCGTAAATAAGCAAATTGTATGATAAACTTAGCAAATGGTTAAATATTTATTTTTCAAGTGCTGTTTATATTTGCAACATAGCCATATATTTAGTTCATATTGATATTTCAAAGTGAGACACTTATCTTGAAAAATAAAGTAAAGCAATTGTACTTGCATAATCATAGGTAACATACTGTACATGGTAAACATAATATTAAAATGACAAACCGCAACTCTTCTACAAAATATACGGAGTGCAAGAAGGAAGACATTAGTATAGTGTTCTACTGCCAAGCCCGGGTTGCTACATTCCCGGCTAGCCTAGCCTAATGCCATTCTACTCCCAAAATTAAAAAGATTCATTTACGACTGGAAGATGGTGGACAATATTAGCCAGCGTCATTCTAGAAGGACGTTTCAAATAGTGCTGTACCTACGAGATACCGACATTTCAGTTGGTGCAGATAATGGCGAATGCGCGAACAGTTAGCGAAAGCAGCCGAAGGTACGCATATGACTATAATGGTCTCCAAAAACATGCTGACAGCAAGTGCAAAGTAAGGCTGTGTTTGAATCTGGTCCAAATTTACAAGGAAATATATCAACCAGTGAAAAGCTGGGTGCATAGACAAGGCGATGTGTATAGCATGCAAACAAACTTACACGGCTTTTTCAGCCGCAGTGCTGCACCAAAGTAGAAACATGACCATCATATTTAGTTATTGAAGGAAGAAAAATATGGGGTGGAAAAATTAGAAAACATTCATAAAAAACACAAGGCACGGGTTCGTACAATTATATAGTATGAACAATAGTTGAGAAGCACAGGAGTGAAAAGAACAATAAATACCGGTAATGCACCGATTGCCCATTGTCATTGAGTCAGAGGGGGTCTTCACGTAACATCGCCCATTACGAAAAATCGTTCGTGTATTGTAACAACCGTTAGGAAATTGTACCAACTGAAGGCGACGAACAAATTTTCCCACACTATTTACCCATAAACGACCGATGTGTATAGCCATTCATTGCCATGAAATCGTAAGGAGTGAGGAAGATCAGTGACCTCTCACGAACTGGAAGACTAAGCAACAGCTGCGTCGTAATATCCACAGCCAAGAGTGACAATTGCAGACGCTTTAGCTTTACTTTTGACCATAACAAGGTGCTCACGATGTCGCTCTCCATAAAGGAACTGCCTGCATGACTCACACGGTCCGCGAGCCCCCATGGCAGACGCGCTCGGTCCTAACACGCACGTAAATATTTCCAATCGAAATCTGGAATCACAAAAGGTTAGTTTTACGGCCCTATTGAATCGCCTGGAGATGGCAGCCAGGCACGCCATGTCCTACTGATGAGGCGATCTGCTCAACTGCAGACAACGATCTCGAGGCGGTAGTCCGATGAGGGTTAGTGGCCTCATCCGTTCCAGGATAACATAGGTAACATGGCTGACATCTTTTCTAGCGAATCAATGTACTGCTGAAATTTTGTCTATGGAATTTCAAGAATACAGCGTTTTATTCGGTTAAAGCCGGCATCTGAACAGGGAATAACCATAAGAATAATATTTAATACAGATCTATGCTATAGAGAATTAAATTCCTACCTTTAATAGTTTCTAAAGGCAGCCTGTAGAAAGAGCATTCGATACAATACGGCAGTAAAGGAAACGTAAAACATGAGTCATATTTGCCCCTTTCACACCAATATGGATCATTTTCAAGACGACCACTTCTATAGTCAAAGAATGGTCATGAGGGAGAGAACGCAACATATATACGTAATAGAGCAGACTATTTACGCTTGCATTTCATATCGTTGTTACACAGACAACCAAATTTAGCAGGACGGCACAGACGAGCAAGTCTTCCATATACAGCGCAAGTACCTACTTTACTTCACAATAACTCACGACGATTCACCACCAATTTAATTATCTTCAATTACGACACAAGTGTTCGTTAGACACATAGTCAGCAACATATGTACAGGGCGTAAAGGTTCAGATTCATGGGGGCAACAAGTCAGTGCCTGCACCAACAACCAGAGGTTACGTAACATGAAAATTTAAATCCACGATTTAACTGAAAGTAAAATAGAAGATAAATACTAGCACTGCTCCACTTTTTGCACGCAGTGTCTTATTTTGACTACCCAGATTTCAGCTACAGGATTACTAAGTTATCTGTAAGGGAAGATGAGCGCTATGTTGCTGAGGCACAAGGTTGGTCCATTTGTACGTACAGGCGCAGGCAGGCAGGCAAGCGGGAGCAGCAGCAAGTAAGGCACGGGGGTTATCACTTTAGATGAGCATCGTAAAGATTGCCAGGCGTGGTAATGGAGGTGATCACGCAGCGCTCGCAGTACGAGGATCGGGCCATGAAGCATATCAAGCCGCTTTACCCTGTCGCAATGTATAGAGATGACGTCAACGTATTACGGTCCCATCATCAAACACATGCAGACGTAGCTAAAAGCCCAAGTTAACAAATGAGAAACGAACGTCAATGCTACTGTGACAGTATCACAATATAAGGCGCACAAAATAGTGGCGACAACAGTTTGGCAGCCGCAGGTGGGAACTGCTGGTTTCACAAACAAATCAACGTAATAGGCACTAAATATGAACTATGCAGTAAGTATAACTGTCCTATCCGCAGTCCTAGATACATTACCCTAGAACCAGTTTCCGATAACATTTAGTTAAGCTCAGATTGTCCATTTTCACTTCCAAGTCCTCCTGACTCGTTACCGTACGCCATGAATGCATATAACGACTGATTTATAAATGTTGTTCTTATTCGTATATGTATAAACTCAGATATCACACACAAAGCTTCCTCTGTGGACGTAACAATCACAGTGGCGTTAGCTATATCCCCGCCCGAGTCAAAGGGGACAGGACCAGGACAGGCTCGTGAGGGAGAATATTGTCCAAGTCATTTTGATAGACGGGGCCTAGAGGTCGCTGTGATGGCGGCACGCAATAAGGGTGTTTGTGTGTCAGCCCACCACCGGCAAGGGTATAGTTCCCCATAGGCCAGCTAAATTAAGACACAACGCAGGTCCGTCAACATTCACGCAAATTTAAAGGCGCCCAAGTAAAGTTTGTACTCGCCATACACGGAGTGGTGTACGTAAAAAAAAAAATCCAGGTCCAAGACTTGACCTTTAGCGAGACACAAGAGGCTAACACAAAAACGTGATGTGAAATGTCCACTTATTTGCAAAGCCAAGGGGCAGAAATTGCAAGCTTCAATGTGGATAATATTACTGCCATAAAATACAGCAAGTCTATACCCAGATCAGATAACGCTGCGTCTCAAGAGTCCACGTAATTTTACCGATTTGGGAGAGCTAGATAACGGTGCTAGTTGCAGTACCTGTTTCTCTGTGGAAACTGGACAACAATCTAACGTCGTGTGCATAATCGACGAGGGGTCGTTAAGCTAGTCATCAATATAAAACTTTATCCAAAGAACAGCGAAAACATAGAGCAAGCTAGAACGGCTATAGTCTTTGGTGATGCGTTTAAAAGTACTAAACGGAAGTTGATACAATATAAAACGAGACTTATGAGCCAACATCCCAAGATGATGAACACCAAGGCTACATAAAAACCAAGATTGTCAGGGTAACAATAGTAATGCAATAACCTTGTCCTTGATGGATGATGTTGGTCCCTAGGTGTCTCCAACATGGGCAACCAGGCGCCTGCCAATATAAAACAAATCCACAGATATACAAGCAAACAATCTACGAAATGAAAGTGACCACTGTACTTGCACAAATATTGTTGGAAACAAGAGAAAACAACACTGCTGCCAAGGATACTCGCGGCACACACAATACACGGCACAAAACTACTACAAACACGAAATGGAAACTGGAGGTAATTGTCAAAACAAGGCGGAAACGTCATAAACATGGAAAGTTTTCGCATAATCCCTGACATTCTAGCGGGATGCCGGACGTGACCACGCATGTCTATCTGCACTTGGTCCTACACAATCCGCCGAGCAGTACACGCACTATATGGGAAACATTTGTAATTCAATTTAAGCGTCATCCGTTACCAGCCCTCGGCTCTAACCTTCTTTCAACTTTATACTACCGTATCACTGAGCGTCTGTCCAGAGTAATTTTCTTCCCGATAACTCGCTTACTGACGGTTGAGATTTCAAACGCTAAGTTTTATACAGCGTATATTAGTCATGTTTTATAATATTTAGTGACCAAAAAGGCCATATATAGAAGTCTTTGAAAGCAACTCTTAGTAATTCTAGATAGTAGGCTAGTGTATAACCATCCCTATAGCCTCTACAAACGTGCTTCGACAGAGAAAGAACAATGGATACGGAGTACCTACGTCTATAGAATCGTGAAACCCATATAGGTACAAGGGTGTTTTTCCTGGTGACTCTCAAACAAGTCAAGAAACGTTAAATAATATGGCCTTGCACGCAAACGTAAAAAAAGAGCAGGGTGATGCACGTCAACGTCAATATTCGAAAATAACATCACAAATGATACGCTAGTCACATATGCCTATCGATTAAATTAATAGAATTACGTTGAATATTATTTATATCAGTAACAATTCAGTCCAACGGTTCACGAAAGGAGCAGAAGCAGAGAACTTGATACTAAATAACTGCTTCCCTCGCCGTTTGCTTGGACGACTGTCAGTAAAAGTTTAAATTATAATTAAGTGTCTCATAATGAGGCAGGGTACATTTATTCCTCTACGACCTCAAGTAATGCAATGGTATGAATAAACTAGCCCATAAATGCGTATATACGGTATCCTGAAAAGTTCAATTACCAAAGTACGACCCAACATAGGATACAGATCTATGTACTATTAACATATTAGCAAGCGGCGGTGTCATCGGCTTACAAGCCAGCAGCGCTCTAGTAGTAATTATGATGAGGACTACAAGTAGTGGTTAAACTATAGGAGCAATTTCGGGCGCATTGACATGAGGCACGGTTACACTTAGCACTGTTTCTGCAAGGAGCACGCCTGTAGCATGACACGGAAACACGGGGAAATTTGAAGAGCAGCAATAAAAGCAAGCGCCCGGAGCTTCATTTACAGAGGAGACTCGGGACAAGATCCAGGGAGGCTCATTACGGAGAGCATGAAGGTGCTTATGGCCTCCCACACGAGCCAAGACCTTACAAGGCACCGTACATCCCAGGCCTGTTTGTTTCATGACAGGCAGGCTGCAGCTCTGCGCTGCTGTGCTTGGACTGCGACTAAAGGCGGCTCCATGAGACAGGAGTCAAATGAAGGCGGTCAGTCAGCTAAAGGTCCGACTGTTTGCTTGTGTCCTTGACAACACTACAAAAATTAAAGTCAATAAAATGGTAGCTGTTACGTCAGTTTCTTAGCATGTGTCATTAGCAAAGTTTTGAAAAGATTTTTACGCTTGGAGTGAATTAGACGTGAGAATGCAATACACTTCTCGTATTTAAGCAGACACAGCAATGCATTAGGAAGATGAGTAGAAAACACGTTCATTTGACTGTCGTATGGACCCGCCTAAACACGCAGACCGGGTTGTGACGTACGTGATTCCATCCGACGCGGGTAAAGGAACTTGGCACTAATACAAACGGTGATGTAAAAATACACAAGAAGACTGAACATAGCGCTACCACATCACGCCTACCACGCAACATTCATTACAAGCAGTGCTGGTTGGTCTTAATCAGCTGAAAAGAGTCGAAAAGAAGTGTAACCGTGGGGTGAATCCAACACTAGTCTAGTCTACTCTAGACGAATCTCGACAAAAACTCGCGCCACTAAAGTAAAAATAAAAGGGCAAGCAGATCCGTTAGATAGTAAGAGTAATTTCCTAAGTTAGTGAGTTGCGCTGCAACTCTTGTCACAGAAGTTGTACTGTCTTCAATGTTGGGGACATTCCAGCACTGCGACTGATTTACACGATGCAATGGTACNTAAAAGGGCAAGCAGCTCCGTTAGATAGTAAGAGTAATTTCCTAAGTTAGTGAGTTGCGCTGCAACTCTTGTCACAGAAGTTGTACTGTCTTCAATGTTGGGGACATTCCAGCACTGCGACTGACTTACACAATGCATGCTACGGCGCAATTTATCCCCATTCGGCCTCTCCATACACCTGTTTCGCTGCAAGATCCAAATTCTTCGCTCATTGACCTCCCACTTGCATTCCCGGCGATGCCGAGCAGCACAAAAATTCACAATTTTACAAAAATGAGACGCAAGAAGCGCAAGACAAAAATGGAGACAGAGTTAGAGTTGCAGCATCTGAAGCGTGTTGTTAATATACTGCCCCATGAGGAGTGACCTCACTGGGGTGATACTTTGATTTTTGAAAGTTCATGAGTAAGATAATTTGGACGATGGAGGTATGATAAATTTAGGATTATCATAATACCACAAAAGATTAAGAGGCGAAAATACACTAAAAGTTAGGAAAAAAGATGACGCTCATTAGCTGAACGCAGGCTGCCAAACTCTGACCTCAGGTCATAGACGCAATGGTTACAGTGGCAACTGAATTTGCAACACGCGAATGAAAGCGCATGTCTGCGAGATCAGTACATTAATTATCCCAACTATTATATAGGCACTAGCTACCATTTACTGGAACACTGTACTTGTTATTTTGAAATGTGATTCATAAAAATGTAGTGTTATAAATGTCGCGATATCATAGATGCAACTTTCTCGCCAATGAAATGAGAATCTGGACACCTTTGATATCCTTTTTATGTTTCGAAAAAAAAAATGAGTTGATGTAATATGGACAAAACGTACGTGCTCTTGTATCGATACGGTATCAAAGGTATTAATAAAAATTTATCACGTTTCCACACCCTTTCGCGATAGGAACGAGCACATAAAAAGCTATATGTATGTAGCAGGGCAGCGTGTGCAGTAACACTTACCTCAACGTCTTACAAAAATAAATACTTGGTTCTCTCGCCTCTATCGAGGGATCGAAGATGAAGGCGAGTCCAAGGAACACAAATCAGCGCGCTTAATATAGTATATAAACCCATTACTAGACCTGCTTATAAAACTTGGACACGTTTCGACACTACAGCCGATACGAAAAGTGGTTAGCGAATTTCAGTTCACTGCTTTACGAAATTGCAGTGTAAAATATCAGGGAAACGATTCATCGTGGCTAAGCAATTTCGCTGCGAGCATTGCGAGCAAGTTGCAACACGATAAACAAAGGCTAAGGGAAAATCCTAGGAAGCGCAGTGCAGTGGCTCGCCAAATGATGGCTCAAAAGAGCCAACATTTTTAGGAAGGGCAGGCCGGATGCTGCAAGGAATGAAGTTTTCGCTGCCTCCGCTCCGTCCTAAATCGAGTTAAGCAGCTTCCGTCGGGCGAATATTAGTGCTCGGTAAGTAGACTGAACAGCACTGATGATATTAAAGGCAAAGGTGCAGTCCACAACAATGCTGGTGCGGCACACACATTAAGGGGCTCTGTAAGAATAGGGAGTTGCTCACTATAACGCCTATTATGCTTCCTAACATTTAGATTAACAATTTATGATACTTGTAAGTTGCTGCGAAGAAGTGGCCCGTAGAAGTGGTAAAACTTATTTGCAAAATAAATTTAAAACAAAAATGTTGGACAACTCCTATTAGCAGAATATGCAGGTAAAACATACTGAGGCAGAAAAGCTAAAAAACCACTAACTTTCATTCAAAGCGAACATAAAGATAAAATATTGGACCCAGTCTGTTAGCAGAATGTGCATAAAAACATGCAAGGGCATTGGTAAGAGCTAAACCGTAAGCCTTCTTTTAGAATGAGATAAAACACGACAAAGCTCATACGGATTCTTAAGAATAAAAGACAGTAAATCAAGACCTTGCGATTAGCGAAGACGTCAATAATATGGAAGAGAACTGCAAGATCAACTTTAGGCGACAAATACTTTCCGTGGCTACTTGACAGTGCTCAAGAAGTCGAGCACTCAACCCATGGGATTCAGAAGTGTTTTATAATAATAATGTGTTATAATTCAGAAGTGCTTCTGCTGACACTTGAACTAAGGTAATTCAGTAAGCGCAAGAAGTCGCATCATGAAAGAAGCGGCGACGCTTGACTATGTACACCAGGTGTGAGGAAGTCGACCTGCCGAGACATTTGTATACAATAAAAAATCTTTCACCAACTCTTAAGTAAGAAACTGCATGAAGACGAAACAAATTACCCCGTGGATGCACGGGCCTGAACAAAACACATGAGCACCCCCGTACACCTCCGTTACAAGACACACCTGCACTATGTTGGGTTTCTGCATTGTGGGACAAACAATTTCACAACGCAGGGCCCCAATCAGTGCCAATCACACCAAGCAGTGAGAAGGTTGTAGCGAGGTCAGAACAAAACATGAAGTATACGAGGTGCACCCTGCCTCAAAATGAACGCCCTCCATCGCATGCATGCAATGCAATGTGTGCGTGCTATCCTGACAGGCAAATGACTGCAGCGGAGCGTCCTAGCAAGGCCTTCATTTGAAAGCAAATTCGGAGATTGCATGCCCAAAAATTGCTAGCTCAACTGTAATGAAGAGATGGCAAGGAAGACGGAAATTTATGCGTCGCGTCACGACAAATGAACCACACCTGCAGCAGGTCACAGATCAAATGGAAGCATATGGGGAAAACAGAGGAGTTTGGACGAGCGGATGCTACCTGTATAGGTACCAAGTGAGCGATTTGAGAGATTTGTTTGTCACGAAGGCTACAAAAGCATAAATGGGTAGCTATGTGTTGATCAAATTTATTTTGAAGAAATTTACGGAAATCGATCGCAAATTACTGATAGCATAATTTACCGGCTTAGCGATGTCAAACAACCAGACTTATTGTATTTACTAAATAAATGGCTCAGTAAAAAAGACAAGTTGAACGCTCGACACGAAAAGTATATGAGCTTGAAGCAATACACCCGGCATAGAAAAGCACCATTTCGTGCGTAAAACATAAAACAACTAACTAGTCTACATTCAGTTTCACAGAAAGGTGACAGACTCCAAACAGAGTGGCTTCAACGCTTGGCAACGCATAAATGAAGCATCCGCAATGCTAATGAGATGTTTACATTTATACTCTTAGATCAAAAAACCGCTATAGTGCTAATGTACTTAGAGCAAGCTTACAAGAAATATATTCATAGCTAGTGCATTTTGTCACATAGGAAATACGGCAGAATTAAATATTTTAAAAAGAACCACGTCTGTCATATACATAATTCGTTGTTTATTTTCATACGCCGCCTCTACAATCATAGGTATTAACGGAACTGAGAATTATTTTCGTAATATGCCTCATTTTTCCCCGATTCCTGTCGTTTCAATAGAAACAACTGAATTTTCAGAATCCGAAACGCTCTCGTAGTAGAATATTAGACGATTTCATTTATATAGACTTAGAATCAGCGAAGGACTCGGGGTTGCAAAGACGAAGTCGGAAGTTTCTGGAGTTCGAAGAGTTGGAGTCGAACTCTGCCCAACAGTGTAAAGACAAAACGTTGGAACAAAAAGTAACGGTATTTACATTATGAAATGCTACCATACGTCCACCATAAAAATATAATTCAGTAATAAAACTGGCTCTCATTGAGTACTACCGTATACAATGCGCTGACCGGCATTCACCATCTTTAAGTTATGGTTTCAACGGGACTGTATTTGCATAAAATTTCGGCGAGATGTTATTTAAATCGAGTTTCAGTGGAATGAGAGCGACAAAAATTTGAGGTCACAGAAAACTGTGGCAACAATTCGCACTATGCAGGCACCAGAGCGTGATGGGGCAGAGCTGACTGCATTAACCTTTTAAATACCGCTTATATTAGATGACAATGAGGTAAATGGAATGAAGCGAGTGAGTCCATAAATACTGAAATTATTTAGTCAGTATTGCTACAGGAAACTATGCTATCTATAATTTGTTAACAAAGTTTAAATTTCCTAGCATATACATGCATAAATAACGAATAGCTCACAGATAAGAGTCAGGCTGTAGGCTAGCACCGATAATTATGCAATTTACCTTGATGAAAGGGACGATAGAAGAGTCCAAAAACACAAGCGATCACTCAGTCTACTTGCATGTTAGCAAGGATAAAGACAATAATAACTAGAGCACTCTGAGAGCGCATACCTCCGCCAAGTAAGGCAACAGTAACGAAAAATTCAAATTGGCTCTGAAACCATGATTTTCTACGTATCAACTCCAAAATCTAATTCGTTGCGCGTTTTGATAGTATTAATAGTTTCTGCAATATTTTTTTGAAGATACGTTCAAAACCTGTTGAGTTATGCGGCTAACAAACATTGTGACAAACTTAAGTCAAACATACCAACGAACCAACCGATCGGCACAAAATTTAATCATTTATGCCTGTTAACAATACCAACAACTCCTGAAAATTTTATCCAGATCCATTCGAAATTTTGTGAGTTATTGCGCTAACAAACATTATGACAAACATAAGTCAAACACAGAAACGAACTAGAACGCCTCGTGGCGTAAGACCATCACCCGCGGTGGGGGCAAATTCAACGAAGTTATGTTTGATGGCCAGCTAATCCTAATTTCTCGATATGGATGTTGTGTCCAACAAAGCTAGCTCCACGGCGCCAGCCCCGTGCACAACTCTTAATAATAACATAGGAAAAAATGGGAGGCCTCGTGGCGTGATACGCGGTGGAGTAAAATTCAATGCCGTCATTTTTTATCGCCAGCTAGGCACAGTTTTTTACATGGGTCACATCAAGGTCAACCCAACAAATTCCCTACAAAAAAATCATGAAGATTGCTCAACTCCTTCGACCACTTTTTGGGTGGACAGACATAAATATGTATATTTATACTGTATATTTACTTAGATCTTCAACGGAAACATTATCACCTCGCGGGTGATAACCAACCGATCTGCACTATAATTGCAACATTTATGTCTTGTAACATCACCAACAACTCCTGTTGAGTTTCATAATGATCCATTCAGAATTTTGTGAGTTACTGCGCTAACAAGCAGAAATCAAACGCACGAACGAACAAACAGATCATCACAAAAATTTGGTCATTTACTCTTCGCAATATACCTAACAAGTAACAACTCGTGTAAATTTCGTCAAAATCCGTCCATAACTTTTTGAGTTATCTTGGTGACAAACAGAAGGAGAAAATAACAGACAGACAAACCCGACGAAAATATAACCTCCTTGGCGGAGGTAATGAGAATTTTGCTAACCGACCGACCAACCAACATTTTCCAAAATCTTTGAGGGCAACGCGATCCAAACTTGCATGTCGGTCACGTTTTCTACGGACGACAGTTCGCTGCCTGCCAGACATAAATTTTTAATTAGAAAATAAAGTGAGCCAGCTGAAACTTAATAATATAAAAATCTTTCAAAGAATGTGTGTAGAAAGTGAATACGAGGAACGTCGTCGTAGGAAACACAACCAGCTTAGTCCATCTTGGGCAGAACCTATGATGTACACCACCTGGTGGATTAAAAGTAAAACCATTTGTAGCGAGCCTCTTGACTGCCTTGATTCTCTGTAAATTGACCTAGAATATTATCTATGTTGTAATAGTTCTGCAATCAGCTACATTGGCTAATAATTTAAACTATTTTTCTGTACTGTGCATTCCATTTGAAATAATGACCGTGCACTGCGAAGTACAGATTAACCATAGTATGCGACAGTTTATTCTCTATATGTAGTAATATTCAGCAGTCTGCTCTTCTTCTTGAAACTCAACAAGACAAACACAAAATTAAATAAATTTTCACTCGGCAAAAAATAAGTGAACAACAGCGCGAAAACGAAAGGATAGGCCCTATATTATAAATGCATGTTTAATTTATATGACAACACAGGTTTCTCCACCATCGTCGTTTAGACAGAGCTGCTTTCTTTTTACAGTAAAGTACGCTTATAAGTGCCGTATCTACTGCGTACAGCTGGTCCCAAGTAACGGTATTCATCATCTTGACTGAGCACTACTTACACAATTTATGAGTTGTTTACACGAAACAACTGGCGAGTACCTGACAGGCCACGGCCTCGTAAGGGTTCATATGAATGGCGAGCAATAGATAAGAGGGTAAGGAAAGGTACTCCACCTCTGCCCTACATGGGGATCAGTTCAGTGGTACCGAGAGCAGCACTACCGGTTACGGAACATTAAGAGCTTCATTAAAACGGACTCAGTGCCAGGCGAGGGCCATATCCGGCAGCCCCGGTGCTGGTAATGACGAGGTTCCTCCAGTGACAGCTGCAGGGAATCTGCTTGAAGATGCAAATGTCGTCTAAACTTTTATTAAACGCTGCCAATGACGGCAATACTGCTATACCAGTACTTCCTCTATTCCCTCTGTAGTTGTTCCACAGCAAGAAATTTTATTATGCATTAACAGTTCGATCTCAGCCATATTATTTGCTGTTTACATTATGAGGGTAGTACATATTACGTAGTTCAGCCGTGGCCAATACTGATCTGTTAATGTGAACAACAAATATTATGGCTGAGATCTAAGTGCTAATGCAGAATAAAATTTTTAGCTGTGGAACAACTATTTCGGAAGAGAGGGAGTAGCTGTCATTCATACAAGTAATTCATAAATGTGTCTTGGTAAAATTCGGAAAAAAATGCGAGTTTTGGTTCGTTTATTTTCTACCGTGTATCAAAGGGTGAAATCCTAACGAAATATTGCAGCTCATAAAAAGTTCCTGGTAGGCTAATCATGCTGCGATGACCATTTATGGCTTACATTTATCCACCTTAGCTTCACTTTGAGGGAGGCGTGAAATTCATCACAAAAACGTTATATCTGGCATACTCGATTTGACTATGCAAAACAACTTTATGAAGGTGCCTGACGGCTTGAAAACAAAACGTTGTTCAACCGTAATAGCATCACTGCAGTGGTATGTGATCAACGGCACTGAAAGGGAATTTTCGGTGAAAGGCTCATCACATTAAATGTGACGTGCTTTTTCTCCATAGAGTTATAGAGATCAAGCCACCAGTGACTTCTGACCTAGATGAACACAAAAATGATATCTAAATACGTAAACCGTATTAATAAAAGCAACAGCTGAGGCAAGCAAAATAAAAAAAAAAGATAGATTCTACAGTTACAATCATACGTACAACAGCAATGCCAAGTAACTAATAATCAAAGCGAAAGACTAAATACAACACCGAGAAGAAAAGGAAGCAAAGATGCTCGTACAGAAAGAAAATAAGAGCAAAAGGGCGCCTCGTTGTCAAAGCGAAGACGATTTACGAGCGGGTCTGGAGACTCCAATTCCGGGCAAAGAGACAAAAGAAACCGCACTACACAGCGGACCTTCAAAACTGTTGAATTACGGCCGCTAAGTTGCGGATATTAAAGCCGACAGGGCGCAAAAAACGACCGCTTTAGATGGCTGAACCATGAACATTGAATACGTAGCATCTAAGCCATACTTTAAGGAATGAAATTTAGCATACGCAAGTAGAGTTTTTGATATACAAAGACAATATTCAAGAAAACAATAGATACATGTATAACAAAACTCCTCATCAGATGATACCATAACTAGATGTATATAGCAGAAACAAGCACTGCAAGACATATATGACCGGGGAACAGCCGATATTATAAGGAGTGGGGAATCGACAAGTTATTATATCATAGACACTCAGAGGATTAAACCGAAGTTATTCTGAAACTGGCTGGCATACATTAACCAAAAGTAGTTGATCGATAAGCGTGGCAATCACCTCTCTGACAAAACTACTTTCAGTAAAGTTTGTTTCAGATCCACGTGATTGCGACATACTACGTACAGGTGTGCCAGGAAAAAATACAAAAAAGCATAACTTGCCAATGCACAAGAGGAGTCACCGCAACCAGTGGCTTGTCAAACTAGATAAGTGGCGGCAGAGAATCTCAGATCCCTAATAAGGACTACCAGACGCAATGGCAAATATGGTAGTTTTGTCAGCCACACGTGTAATACATGCAAACAAAAAGTTCGCACTTTTAAGCAGCCGCAGTCTTTGCGCACTAAGCGAAAGAGCAGTCAAATATAATCAACTTCAGCTCCATAGCGACCAATCTGGCAACCTATTCCCTATGTTTCAAGATCCCGAGGAGGTGTTGAGTCACCGCACTGGGGCTTCCAGCAGACGCCCAGGCTCAGGGACTCTCGACCTTGGCGGCCATGTCTGCACCAACACAACCACGGCCAGCAGAGCCATAGGTGTATTTTTAGGACCTCTGATGGGCACGCAGATACATACCCATGCAAGTCAAAATAACGGCAATGCTGTTGTCAATTCCTCTGCTAGTATCATTAAACAAACAGGTAGCTAACAGACACAGTTAAGGCAACGAAACAGAGAAGCGTTAATAGCACTATAGTAACATGTGAGGATGTAGCTTGCTAAAAAATGGAAAATTTTATAGGTTTGTATGGATTAAGAGTTGCGGGTTGGGAAAAACGTTCGCTGCTTCACAGCGCCGAAGAGTTTTCATTATTATTTTCGTGCAAACAGTTGTCGGGATAATTACTGTCGGCATGGTAACACATCATGTTTATACTAAATGGAAGCGAAAGCATCCAATTCCGTGCGCAGCTGATCAAATACACCAGTTAATAGTCCAAGTTTGTTTACTATAATAATATATTACTTAACAATGAAGTACAGAGTACCTAACGACTAAATAATGAAAAGCTGCTAGTCAATACTGTAATGACCCTAAATGATGCATAAAACTATTAGGCGTCCGAAGGCACGTTTACCCATTGATTATTCTCATCAAACAATACAATAGGTAGTGCATAAAATTTACAAACTTATCATACATCTAAAATTGACATGTCTACTGGAACTTTGGAGTGACATTGTTACTTATGATACACAGTCTGATAAAATGATCTAGGTATATTATATCACCCAGACAGAATCAGGCACACTCGAGCAGTTTTAAATCAACAAGTTTATAAATCAAATCAGCACATAGAAAATTCTTTGCTACCTGGGAAACAGTTAAGCAGCGAATACCGGCAAGAAGCAGAAGAGTCGCGTGGCTCAAGAGGCACACAAATCTAACGCCATTGTACAAATAAGGAAGAAGCCAGGGAACTCTTAAGCTGCTACACCCATGCAATGCACTCACCTCAAATAAACCCACCGATTGCATCAACAACCACCGAACTCTACGTCAAGCCGGCGTGATTTAGAGAGTCGTACATACAACTTCCCACCGCTCCAAGTCAAGGATGAACATTCAAGCAAAAATTGAGAGACGACACAACAAGCACTGGGGCAATATCGAGGAACAGAGGATGCATACGGACAACACTGAAGAGGAGCGGATGTATACATTGCTATAAAACTGACAAGCACAGCTGCAGACGAAAACTTTGGTAGACTCTCACTCAATACGCACTAATGAAAGAAGTAGAGCACGTCGCTGTGTGTGTGCCTGATAACTATGTAACTCAAATACGGCATCGACATTTCAATTCTAGAAGTAGCAAGTACATAAGCACTTTCCCCGTTTAAGGTAGAGTAACTAGAGTTACAGCTACATGCGCTAGTAATTAAGAAGGGCAACCGTATGATGTTTCAAAAAGATCACTTTCCACAAGAACGTACATTAACAGTAATGGCAATAATAATCAAATGGAGAAGCTAAAGGAAGTGTCACTCATTCAGTAATCAGATATACATTTATATGGCTAGCCAATCGATCCTCAAAACACGAACACATATAGGAAAGAAGCATTACTTTGTTTATTGGCACACCTCAAACAAACTCGCCTACCACGAAATCGTTGAACGCATATGACATACTACTAAAGTTCGCCAGTATAGTCATTTTGTCTCGTGCCATTCTGCAATTTCCGCAATTTTTCTGGAGACTATTCTCCTCCCACTCTCGTGGATACAACAAGAAGTACAATACAAGCAATACTAGGGTAAAAAAAAAATGCATTATCGGCGAACTAAACAACACGAAAGTCAATATTGATGAAAGCGCTCTTGATAGGGCGAGGTGTGAAAGAGAATGTTACTGTGAACAGAACAAGGGCTGCAGTTACAACGAAGCTGCTGCTGCTGCTGCTACAGCGTCTCTCTCACTCCAAATATCGAGGCATCGGCTAATATAGGAATGACTAATGGTAAGAGCATTATGTGCAGTGCGTGCGATTTATCTTTACCCATCGCGTAAATACTTAAAGTGTAGTAAGTTGTACGGAAAGTAATGAAGGCACGGAAGCATGGTTTAACTGTTCCTGAAGTAAAAAACATAAAACGGAGCTATTTGGTATGTACTTCACGTGGAATGGGTTTGACATATTACCTACATATTAATAACAAATCAGAAGATAACAACTTTAAAATATCTATATAACGTCATGTGTATTGTGTATTAATGTAATAAAGCATTATTCCGTGGTTTACCATACACATGACAGTAGAAGTAGTACAGTAGGGAAATTGCATGAATCTCACCATTTGTTTCCACCGTGTGTACTGTCAACTAATACATGACAGTGCATGACCGCGATATAACCTCCATGACGTGATTCACCATATGAATAACGATGGCACCAACGAGATACTGTACGCAATTCTTCTGATGATAGCATGCTAGAAGACTAAGCTTCCCCTAGAATCCAAATAAATGCAAAGGGACGGCATTCTATACCATTTCACTCGAACGTAAAGCAGTTACCACTAACAACAGTCACAGTAGACTTTCACTAGCGAACTTCTATATGGTCTAAAAAGCCTTGCACCATGCTGCGACGAATTAATGATAAATATGTGACTTCAAACCCTGAGCAAGTGACTCTAAATTGCGCTAAATTGGCTAAATCACATAAAAAACACAGTTAGCAGGGCTACACATCTCCAAAACTCCTACCAAGACAGATTTTTAAAGCTATTATTTCACCAACTAATGCGCAACTCTTCGAAACTCCATAGCCCAATTCGCAAAATTTATGTCAGGGAGGTAAATGAGAGACAAATAATCGAAGACGGCGTAGGAAATTGACTCACACGCTTGCGGGGAAATGTGCACACAATAATTACGGGCACTTGAACAGAAAACAATTACGAGGGGAAAACCAGCAGAAACTAACTGCTAAATATAGCATGTGGTAAAGCTCGGAAGGATGTACTGTACAAATCGTCATAGCACGGTAAGTCATTTAAATGTTACTCTGACCATGAAAGCATTGGTGCTGTGCCGGCTAGATTGCTGCTCTAGTAAAAGGTCAACTAGGTATAAGTATTCTCTATATACCTACACTTTTTACGTCTTCATATACAATGCCTGTTATTGGTCATAATGCTTGTCTATGCAGCACATTGACTACAAAAACAACAGTTGTTCAACGTTTACGTTAGTTACTAAATCTGCCACCCGAAAATAATGAGAAACTATAGGTATACCTAATTGGAGAAATTAAACAGCAATAGTATAGTAACTGAAGATGACCAAACTTAGAGGAAAAAATAGGCCACAAATCTGAGTAACTGGATCAACCTCCAGAAGTAAGGTGCCAATACCTCGTGAAACTAAAGAAGCTATACGATCAGGAATTGCCATTACAATGGAACAAAGTCTACAAATCTAATTAAAAACTAGAACGCCTCGGTGGCGTGAGACCATCCCCCGCGGTAGGGGGCAAATACAACGAAGTAATTTCTGATGAACGAGGCTAGGGCACAGCCGCATTCATTCCATGGATTAGCTCTTCAATAAGAACATAAGAAAAAATAGAACGCCCCGTTCTCCAGACGATCTGCCGCGTTGGAGCAAATTCAACGCCGTCATTTTTTTATGGCCAGCGCTCGATGTTTGTACAGGTTTCTGGCATAGGTCACATCTAGGTCATCCCACCAAACTCCCTACAAAAAATTGTGAAGATTGCTCAACTCCTTCGACCACTTATTTGATGGACAGACATATATTCAAATATATATATATAGCTACTTAAATCTTCAACGAAGACATTACCACCTCTCTCACTTTGTTCGCAGGTGATAAACCAAGATAAAAGATTCAAGTGAACTAGAAAACAAGGGGAGTAGTAACAACGTAGTGGAAAAGTGAATATATGCAATGAAATAGATAATGAACGATGAAGCATAGGAGAGGTAGATCTGGGGCAGAATGACACGATGGGCAAAGTAAAAAAAAGGCGGGAGGAAAAACTATCCAAATAAAAGCATACGTACCGTGAAAAAAGCAAAGGCAATACGTACAAGAGTTCGAAGAACAAATAAATTTAGAAAAATAATAGTCAATTGATAAGAAACGGCCCTAAACAAGTGCATGGTAAAGCAAAATTAGAGGAGAAAAAAAACCTAGGATCCAACATGGTGTCCGGGGTAGAGCATAGCAGCACAACAAGCGCCATACCAAAAAGCGCTGCAAATGAGGTGGCTCATTAGCGCTTACGGGGGCCACGGGCGGCACCTCGAGGGCTCTCGACTTTGGTGACACGACCCAGGGGCACCAGGGCATCTATTTGCCAGCACTGGCAGCGCAGTACACTAACCCCAACAGAAATCTTGGCTGCTCCGGAAGCTGATTTACGGTTTCAGCTTCTGGAGCAGCCAACAATTCTGCTAGGGAATCCCCCCAGTACTTGAATTTGCCCCATTGTCAAAATATTGTTGTATGTAATATAAAGAAACATGAGAGTAATTAACCACTCTACACGATAAAGAATAGCTACACAACACGGCGTAGTGGAGATTAGGCAAAGAGGTATTGATGACGCCTAGAACCTAAAACAATTAACGTCAATTACCCATTATATGTAAGATGCAAGCGTGCGTAGAAGGCAACTGTTATCATCACATGAGGTTACAATGTAACCCTAGATTTTGGCAGACTGTCGTCAGCTAATACCTTCCTCACGACGGGATCGACAATGCGGTGTTAGCCAATAGAAGCCCTGTTTGTTAATTTGTTACAAAATGATTAATAATCAATCTCTTTTTTCAAGCAATATAAAAGTAAGGAAAACAAGGACGACTTTAATCAATCATTCCAACCTTGTTGAATAGACACGCGATTCAGTAGGAAAAAATGATGAAGGTTCAGGCAGCGCGCAGGCAAGAATGCGAGTAGCTCGAAAAAACATTTTCAGAGGCAGACATAAGAAGCAAAGTTACGTCCATACCAGAGACTGGAAAAGGATGAAAACTGTACACCGATTTGAAGTTTGTTCAAAAGACTGAATATTTTTCCTAAAATCAAAAGTTAAGCTTGACAACAGAAAGTTGTTCTCTGAACCATACAATGTTTTCGTGTCATTACACTTCGACACAAAAGCTAATCATATCAACGAGGAAAAATATTATGCATAATCTTAAACACTAGATGCAAAAATGCGCTGCTACTGCAAAGCCCATTTCTGCATCAAAATATAAGCACCTTCACACTGAAGGAAACTTCAGAATTTACTAAGCAATCCATTTGCCCCGAGAAAGCTGGCGGCGCTGTCACAAAAGCATTAGCCGCCATTCATCACCCCCACAGCCTGCAGACTGGTGAGTGAGTGGTGATGAAGGTATAGGGACGTATAGTCGCTCGCTCATTTATACCTAGTGACAGCACAGTGTGCGGCAGACTGCAAGAACCGCTACTTTAAGGGGGTCGTCCCGGCGAAAATGGTCAAAATGATCAATTTTCTGTTTTTTGCTCAAAAATTGTCTTCAGGTATAGGGGCATTACGTCCCAAATTTTTAGGGGGCTAGCGGCACTAGAACCCCCCCCCCCCAAAATGGGGGGGAAAANACTGTGAACCCGTTAAAACATATAGAATAATAGGAGAACCAGTCCTTGCGCACCTAACCCAAGGTTCTCGGAAGGGGATGTACCTCTATCAGGCCATAACGAAATATATATATATATATACTTAAATCATCAACGAAGACATTACCACCTCTCTCACTTTGTTCGCAGGTGATAAACCAAGATAAAATATTCAAGTGAACTAGAAAACAAGGGGAGTAGTTACAACGTAGTGGAAAAGTGAATATATGCAATGAAATAGATAATGAACGATGAAGCATAGGAGAGGTAGATCTGGGGCAGAATGACACGATGGGCAAAGAAAAAAAAAAAGGCGGGAGGAACAAACTATCCAAATAAAAGCATACGTACCGTGAAAAAAGCGAAGGCAATACGTACAAGAGTTCGAAGAACAAATAAATTTAGAAAAATAATAGTCCACTGATAAGAAACGGCCCTAAACAAGTGCATGGTAAAGCAAAATTAGGGGAGAAAAAAAAAACCCTAGGATCCAACATGGTGTCCGGGGTAGGGCATAGCAGCACAACAAGCGCTATACCAAAAAGCGCTGCAAATGAGGTGGCTCATTAGCGCTTACGGGGGCCACGGGCGGCACCTCGAGGGCTCTCGACTTTGGTGACACAACCCAGGGGCACCAGGGCATCTATTTGCCAGCACTGGCAGCGCGGTACACTAACCCCAACAGAAATCTTGGCTGCTCCGGAAGCTGATTTACGGTTTCAGCTTCTGGAGCAGCCAACAATTCTGCTAGGGAATCCTCCAGCACTTGAATTTGCCCAATCGGAAATTTACGGCATTTATCGGTTGCCAATGGGAAAATAATGAAATATATTCGATAACATCTAATAAATGCCTATAAATTTCCGACTGGGTGGTTCCAATATAATAACGCGCTTTGAATTATTAACTACTTATTTACTGAGCTGTGTATTGCAGTAGCACAACCAGGATAATCTGCTCCAATCAATAGCAGTTATTTGCCTGGTTTATTCGAAAAAAAAAGCTAGTGAGCACCTTCGTCAAAACTGACGATACATATTAACAGAACTACACTTGCAATTCTTATTTAATTGCTCCCTGCAATAGATATATTGCAGAGGACATATAAAGTGACTGCCCCATTTTTAAAATGTTATATGTAATATAAAGAAACATGAGACTAACTACTCTACACGATACAGACTAACTACACAACACGGCGTAGTGGAGATTTGGCAAAGAGGTATTGATGACGCCTAGAACCTAAAACAATTACCGTCAATTACCCATTATATGTAAGATGCAAGCGTGCGTAGAAGGCAACTGTTATCATCACATGAGTGTAACTCTAGATTTTGGCAGACTGTCGTCAGCTAATTCCTTCTTCACGACGGGATCGACAATGCGGTGTTCGCCAATAGAAGCCCTGTTAATTTGTTACAAAAGATTAATAATAAATTTCTTTTTTCAAGCAATAAAAAAGGAAAACAAGGACGACTTCAATCAATCATTCCATCCTTGTTGAACAGAAACGCGATTCAGTAGGAAAAATTTATGAAGTTTCAGGAAGCACGCAGGCAAAAATGAGAGTGGCTCGAAAAAAACATTTTCAGAGGCAGGCATCAGAAGCAAAGTTAATTACGTCCATACCAGAGACTGGAAAAGGATAAAAACTGTACACCGATTTGAAGTTTGTTCTAGAGACTAAATAGTTTTTCTAAACTCAAAAGTTAAGCTTGACAACAGAAAGTTGTTCTCTGAACCATACAATGTTTTCGTGTAATTACACTTCGACACAAAAGCTAATCATATCAACGATGAAAAATATTATGCATAATCTTAAACACTAGATGGAAAGATACGCTGCTACTGCAAAGCCCATTTCTGTATCAAAATATAAGCACCTCCACACTGAAGGAAACTTCTCAATTTACTAAGCAATCCATTTACCCCGAGAAAGCTGGCGGCGCTGTCACAAAAGCATTAGCCGCCATTCATCACACCCACAGCCTGCAGACTGGTGAGTGGTGATGAGGGTGTAGGGACGTAGTCGCTCGCTCATTTATACCTAGGTACTGACTGCACAGTGTTGTGCGGAAGACTGCAAGAAACGCTAACTTTCTTTGAGGAACTGCATGCATAATGGTTAATGAAAAATCCACGAAACTAAAATATACAGAGAACGGATATATGAAAGTCATTTCATGGAATACAATTGTGCATGAAGTTTGGAAAATAACGCATCCAAGCTTACAATTAACAAGACACGTTCAGCCGGTCGCCTACAGTGCAACAGACGACAATATTTGACAGCACTATAGCTCACCTCATTTTTTGATACCACTAATGATTTACTATAAAAAAGTACAGATGATAAATGAGTACACTATTGAATTTTTTTAAAGCGCTGGCGACACTTTCTGCTCTGAAGAAATCCGGTTTATTTTTTATTCTTGATGAAATGCAGAAAAAACTGATGTTATACTGACGAAGGGTTTAGTGTGTCTATTCTCCATAAAAACAGAGGATAAAATTAGCCATACCACCGCCCCTTCAAGAAAAAGAAATAGTCCATGAGCCCAATACAGCGCGAAATGTAGGCCTACACTGTGTTACTTCGCAAGCAGACATGAAGACTAAGAAATAAAATGCAAGAGTGAAAGAAGAATACCTACTATAGTTCAGACAAAAATCACAGGCAAATCATATAATTGTATATAAGCTACGGACAACGCAGCTTCCCGGTAACCACTTTCAAGACTGACATCAGAAAATTAACTCAAGAAGCCTACAGAGTACGCAGTTTCGCGTCATACCGCCGACGGACGCATATCTTGGATAACCACAGCGTGTAGTTTTCATGTAAATCAGCTAAGCTTAGCTGCGGGCTCAAGAAGAGAGATAGCGTAGCAGAAACTCGTGACGCCAATCAGCAATTTGCAATAATTGTATCACCGCAAATCTTTCGACCACATCCGTTAACTGCAATAATTGGAAACAACCAGGAGCGCTTACTCGAGCTTTCACATGTCAGAGAGCGGGTGCAAATTACGCGCAGAGAGCAAGACCATACCGGTAGTGTGCATCCAAATTGACAGTTTGAATGAGCAAGGAAGCAATTTTCCAAACGCAAAGGATGTGAGATGTAGAAATGAAAGTATCAAGCGTTTAATGGCTAACATCGCGGCTGTGATCATCCCTATACTTCAACTTGCATTTCGCCGTTGTAACCGAGCTGCGGAGTCTGATGGATCACTTTCGACTCGACTATTGAGCCCAGCGAAGTTCTGACATGACTCGTTGGACTCCCAAAATGACTGATTCAGACTCTTTTTCCCAATAAAAATAGGTCAATATTATCGACTCCGACTGCGACTCCGGGGTCAAGCTAGTTTCAGACTCAACACTGACTGCTGGCCTCAATTTCTGCCGACTCCGAGTCTGCAAGCTTGGTTGCAATCGACGGGAAACTCACAAGGTGGCCAAAATAGTGCGCTTTAGTTTACACAGATGTGCTTCCTGCTTGGGCATCGGCCCACAAAAGCAGCAAGCGTACCGGAGGACCTCTCAGTTTACGTACACAAAAACGTTTTCTCGGCAGAACCACGATCTAACGCACGCAGAAAACAAAGAAGCCATTGAGCACAGATCAAGCAACTGCACCGACGAAACAAGAGAGGTACACACAGCATGGTTTGAGAGAGGCGAGTGACCAAACCCGGAGGCTGTGACCCTCACGTGTCCCAAGAGTGTTGGGCATTCATCATTATCACCACACACGACGTTACCACTCATCGGTCACACTCACGCACCTTGTAAGAGGCACCCAAATTGGGCAGGCGAGTGGCGTGTGCATTAATGATTTTACGCAGCTGCTATCACGGCAAACGACGGCCTAAGGGCATCTGCAGTCCTTGCTGACCGGGACGCCAGCTGCGGGGATCTTGCACTTTCTGGCAGGCGCACGTTCAAAAAAGAACGCATATTGATAGTAAGCGGGGCAGGAATGTTTGGTCTAGATATACACGCTGTAATTTTCCAATACTTAGTACGATTTCGTTAAAAGTGAATGTAGTGGTAAACGTATAACAAAATGAACATAAGTTCGAAACCGGAACAGTCGAGACGTGTTCAACAACACCGCAAATACAGGCATAACTGCAGAAGCCGAGGCATAGCGCAGGATTCGAACTGGGACCATGGAATTATTGCAATGCCAGCAGGATGCCACTCACAAGCTGATCAGCTGCATAATCAAGGCGTTAGTCAAAAGATCCGAATAACATCTCACTGAAATTAACGAATAGGACTATACGTTGGGTTAATATAGGTGCAATGCTGCCACGTTTTCCACGCACATGAAGACTGTGTATGAGGTTAATTAATATCTGCGGACTAGCCAATAACTGGCTATTATTGGGAAGCACGTCACAAATGTATAGTTTGCACATTGTATGGCTAACGAGTTTTTGATCAAAGATAAACCCATGAGAATATTTAAAGACGTTCCAATCACACTGTATCAACACCAAGAAGCAGATGAGCTTCAGCGACTCGGTAATACATGAAGTAGCGATGTCACATGTTGGAATTTTAGTCATCGATCCATCCCGTTCGGCAGCACGGGCGCAATGACAGCACTTGTTTCATCCGCTCTCAAGGAAATGCGAGGGCAGGTTTCAGGAGAGCTTCGCAGCCCCGCCCGATAACACCGAATGACTTACGCTAGATGAATAATTCAAAGCAAGAGACGGGGGAGCCGAGTCGCTACCAGTGTTATATTT
>LQNS02277275.1:12414454-12425332 GCA_001587735.2 Parhyale hawaiensis | reverse complement strand
CAAGGAAATGCGAGGGCAGGTTTCAGGAGAGCTTCGCAGCCCCGCCCGATAACACCGAATGACTTACGCTAGATGAATAATTCAAAGCAAGAGACGGGGGAGCCGAGTCGCTACCAGTGTTATATTTAGAACCGTGTAAGACATCTCGCCGGGCGGCGCTCGGTCCCGGCCTCGGTGTACAAGCAACAGAACGAGTGAGCTCCGAGCATGTTGGGCAGTGCGCGCCCCATCTTCGTGACGAGAAGTTTTATAAGCTGCATTTGCGTTCTCTATAATATAGAGCACTTGCGCGAATGATGCCATCTAGGGATGGGCATAAATGGGTCATCAATTAATGTGAAGTCGCAGTATAAGGCTGCATTAGTGCAGAATAAAGTAAATCTAAATACTGTGTATCCGTTGCGGTACGCAATAAATGCAAGAATAACTTATTGACAAAAATCATGCAAAGCTAACGCATAGGATGACATAGCAATATGAGAGGTATGTAGTTTTGAGTCTCACGTAACATTTACTACACGATGAAGTTTTTCTCCTTAAATACAGCACATATAGCGCTGAGCATGTAGTACTGGCAGTTTACTTACACGACACGGCTGCATTCGATGTTGATGCAGGTGCCGTGGTTTAAAGGTTTATTTGTACAGGTCTATAACTGCTATATAAATAGATTGCTATATTTCAGCTGCTGGTCATACGCATGCCCTTCATACTTGTGAAGATCACAGAAGTCAAAAGAAATAGCATCCAGAACAAGAAACCCTATAGTTAGTAGTATCGCAACATCAAAGAAAATAATCGCATCTTTTAACATTACTTTACAATCCGAGAAAACAACAAACCGTTTCGTTGATGCACGAAACCAAATGGCTGACGTATTTTATCCGCAAAGAGTTTTACCTGCAACAGTCGGACTCGTTGCAAAGCTAGACGTCAATCACCGATCTGCAGCCAGCGAGCCGTTGATTTTTAGCAGCAAAGTGCAAAAAGAATTGGCACACTTGTAACAAACAAATTTGCTACTGGTGTTTTTACACGGACAGGAAAAGTTTCCCACAGCACCAATATAAGATAGACATCTGCACTTGGGAATCTTAGCAGCAATAATGACTGCCACTTTCAAACTATGCACGCTTTCGTTTTCCGCAGACGAAAGAAAATTTAGACGACTGAAATTCTAGCAGCTCACTACCTTGATAAGATGGAACGCTTGCTATAATCAGAGCCAAGAATGTAATTTAAGCAAATGTAAAGACTGGAAGTAGCAGTTCTAGGCTTACGCGCTTGTGAACGTAAGGCTTCAAGATAATGACAATCCGTTATCATTCAAATGTGGTATGGTGTAATTTAGGCAGATCATAATTCTGAAGAATTAGGACCATAAAAAAGTGTAGAACGCAGTAATGTAACTATAGCGTAGAGTATAGGTTAAACAGTCACGCATCTGAGTATGTCTTGGCACTTGGCGAAATAGTGCAGAATTAAAGTGGTGCCTTGAAACTTTCCGCTACTTTTGCGAGCTTGATTTTCTCCAAGTTTTTTCAAGATCTGAACTGAGTTAGGGGCACTACAAATGAAAAGTCAGCTCAGGGTGATATGCTTTAATGCAGGTCTGCCAGTGGCCCATACCGCATTGTATACGCTCAACAACCGAACGCCTAAATGATTCACACAGTTTCAGCTCGGTTTTTGCTACCGTCACAAAATGGTCTGTCTCTGCTTCCAATTCTTTTCCAATTCTTACAGAGGCCTACAAGAGGATTTCAATACGTTCTGCAGAAATTTCAGTCAGACCGTATTACTAAACCACATCAATAACATCGAAACGTACCAAAATGATGACAAGCTTGTGTATCCAGTTACACAGTACATAACTGCAGGATATTGGTTACGCTTCACTTAACAGCAATAACAAGACACTGGCCTGATCTCGAATAATGCCTATTTACGAAGACTCACCAGTCACCACCCTATAGAGAGTGCAATTCCAATACAAAATATATTTTCTCAACTCCATCTGAACACCACGCAATTGCAACAAACTCCACTGACAATAAACTGACAAAAGTTGGAAACCAACAAACTTTTAGTGATTTTGCGACTGCGCCTTGCGTCACGCTGTAAAGATTAAATGACTGATTGTCCTACCAGAGTGGTTTTAAATTGCATGAGGTTTTCACAAAAACTTCTACGGTGAAAAGTTTCATACTTCATAGAGCTTTTCATTTGCAGGATCCCATGAAAACATCAATATTCAGTGAAGGTTTCCCTCAATTATGCAAAGGTTTTCACCCTCGCATCTATGAGAAACTGAGACCAGCGAAGGCGATCCAACAAGAGCATATGAAAATACTGGGAACTAGAAATTGTTGCCCAACAGTACAGCCACTGCAGCAACATCGCAATGGTCGACACAAAAATAACACCCATTTTTCGACGTAAGAAATTTCGACCCTACAACACTAGCTGTTGTTAAACAAAAAGCACTAAGCATTCTTTTTCGGTGAACAGGAGCAGTAACTCCAGTATAATCAAATTACGGATCAATTCGACTACTGGATTTGTTACTGGAACTTCAACAAATTAAGTAGTAGACAAGCGTAAAATTACAACATCTTGACATATTGCACGAACGCATCACGTAACCAGAATGCTAGGGCCACAAGATATGCAATGATACTCACTCCTAAATGGTTCTTGGGAAACGCTGCAACATGTGAAATACGAAAACGGAATATTGGTGAAGTTTATATACACTATACAGGTACAATAATTTTGGAAAAAAATTCATTCAAGATCCACTAGCTGCAGCAGTATCGGGTCACATAGCAACTGACGCGATGTGGCCAGTAGCTTGGAGCTGTTCGCGTGAGCCATGCAGTAGTAGCCTTACACCTGCCTAAACAATGCTCACCTGCAACATCTAAAATAAAATAATAAAAAAAATCATCGCATGACCTCACACATGGGAACAGTATAGGCGGCAGCAGGTTTGCACCGAGCACAGCTGAGTGAAGCTTATAATAGGTACTAAGTCGTCAGAGAGCAGCAGCGTGCCCCACACGAGCGAAAACGTTTCAGGTCGTCCATGTAAAAGCGTATTACAAACCGCCTCAATTATTATCTTCCCGTACGTCTGCGAGTCCACACTGTTGCTCAAGATTCAACTGGAACATCAAGCGTTCTTCATACGGTACCGAGCAGAGTTAGACGAGGTGCTGCAGTGAAAAACATACCGTACTTCGTTGTACGAGTGATTCGGCGTGAAACATGCAGCATTGTAAGCATCGTCCATACTGTTTCAGTGTTCCTCGTAACTATAAGCAATTACCGCGTCATATATTGCAGTATTGAGTTCAGCATTATGTGTAGAACATTACGTCATTGCAACGTCTAGCTCTCACTCCACTTGATCACCGGTGGAACCGATTACGCTGCGGCCCGTGCCTACACCAAAGCTCACACAAGCAATTCTAGCGCTGATGAAACTGATAACTAATAGATAACAAGTCAAATAGAATATTCGGTATCGTAGTTGCAAAGAAATGACTCAACCATGGCTAGATAGCACGCCTAATCATAATAATTTGATTCAACTGTTTCTGTTTACAATAGTAGGAAGACGTCTGCACAATAAGTAAATCGTGTCCAAATTTATTCTCGATAATTACTAAAGAATCAATAGAAACGTGAGAACGATCACATTTCTGTAAGGCGCACAAAGATTGAATCGCTGAAATTTTTATCCAGATCATTTAAACGAGGGAATACGTTTTTACTCAACGTCATAAATAAACTTGTAGAAATATCCCAACCGCTCATTTCCGTTACGCGAAAACAGTTGCAATTCTAAAGGTGAAAATTCTAAATTCAACTGAAAGTACAGTTTGCATAGTCAGTCAGGAGGAAGTTAAACTTATTTGCACAGCACAGCACCTTTCGGGCCCGAAAAAGTTTCTTCTCCTGTTATAAGGAACCAAAAATACACCAAAGACTAAGCGGTAACTTACCCGATTGTAGGACCTGGCTTTTCTTCTCTTGGGCGGCTTGTAGGGGAACTTGGGCTGTGGTCTCGGTGCATCGCAGTCAAGTAACAAATTGAGGCTCTTGGCAGACAACACGCGATATTTAGCCTGACACGCTGTGCAGCGAACATTCACCATTTTCTACTACTAGTAGATAATAACACTTCGCAATGCTCACCTACGCTAACACTACCAAAAGTCACCTACCCTTAGCTAGGAGTTAGCAGTGACGGCACTAAGCCATAACAGGGTCTAACTTTACACGACGCTACACTCTCACTGCCTAAAAGTGAACAACGGTAGCACAAAGATAATAATAATAACACCACTGTTTCACTATACATAAGTTTGAGCAAGGGGAAGATACACGTCCCGCCAGTGGGGCTCATGCCCGAAGCGTGCGGCACGGACACGCTAAAATTCGACACACCAACACAGCGGCACCGAGCGCATCAGAACGGTTACGTATCTACGTGAGCGATGATGTTCGTGTCAATACATACGAGGCAATGACTGCCACAGTTTGGGCATAATTAAATATCATCACAGTACGACTCTAGCATTCAAATTAACGTAAACACTGTAATAAATACCTGTAAAATGGAAGAAAAGATTCAGAAGTTGGTGAAATAATAACTACAATAGTAGAAAGTGAGCAACAGTGTCAATTCACGATTGGGTGGTGATTTTAACAGCGCTATCCCCAATGGCATAGCTACTAACGTTTAGCGAATGCGATAAAGGATATTTTTAGAGTACTAAGAAGACACGTGAGATGAAAGTACGCAACATAGTACGGCAATAATAAAAAATAGCGATGATAGCGCTCACATGAGAACTATACACGGCAACACATTAAAGGTTTTGTTCAGGACAGGACGACTGTTATGAGCCACCAACACTAATAATGAAATTCAGTTATCAATTTCTGTGAGCAGATCATATCGCACTACACTACACAGGATTTTACAGTGACGTTGTGTCGACGGAACGGTACAGTTACCTAAAATATTGTCGGGATTCGAAATTGGAAACAATGAAAACAGTCATTTATTTTACCATAAGGTTGCATTTTAGTATCAAATTCAACAACTTTAAGGTATTACCACTAAGAAAATAAACTCGCCTTGACATTGCTTTGAGTTTAATTTAAATTGTCCACGTAAACGAGGCTAAAGAATGTTTTAAATTCAATATCCACCGGTATGTGACTGAGTGATGATTCACCGTTATAGCAATACCGGTACCGTACAAGAAATGCAAGCAAACAACATAGCGCAAGTGTGATATTTGCTCATAATATACAGACTGCCTGAGAGCAACAATAAGGAAATGTCTTTTGAGTCTGAAGTTAGGATAGAAAAATCATTAATTGGCTGGTAAATGGGGTATGTAATAGCGCATGGCTACAAATTGTCCAATATTATAGCCGATGGCAGCACATGCTGTTAGCAGAGGCCGGACAATGAGCCACAATGCAGTGTAGCATGTACTGATACTTCCAACCGCTTTCTGTATCTAATTTACTTTAGCGATAAGCTACATTTTATATAGGTAGGTACTTATTGTATCATCCCCTAGTGTGTACTTAATAATAAAGTTAACTAACAGATTGAATAATCCCTAAAACTTAACGGGGAATCAATAAATGTGTTGTTCATTACACATTTCGAAAGTGTACAACTTTTAATGTCTTCCATACACAGCTTTTCGTTCCAGTCTTACATCGCAATGCACCGATTATTCACGGCAGCAAAAAGACTATATATGCTCACGATCTGCATATACGGTACTGAACCAGAAGACTATAAACGTCCCGAAGAGTAGGAGCCCCCATAATAGCAAGTGAGCACACATTTCCAGCCACATGCCACGATCTGCATAGTGAACCGCAGACGCTCCCAAGAACACAATACGAGTACTCATAAGGGCGAGCGAGAGTAACAAACGGGCGTGCGGCTGAGCCAATAGAGTGCTGGTGGCCGTTGCGCAAGAGTTTATGAGCACACAAGAGGACGTGTTGTTCCAGTACGGCAGCAGAACACTTCACGGCAATGTGCAGGAAATGCCTTAGTGGGTTCGAAACAAGCAGAGCATATGGAGATGGGGTGCACTGACGGCAGGATGAAAAATTGCTGGGTGTTTCGAAATATAAGAAACCGTAATGAATAATGATTGAGCCGGCTGAAGATGTTGCAGCAACAGGTGAATCAGCAAGGTACAACAATAATACGAGTGGTACTAGTACTGACGAGCGTACATCAACTTCTGTTAAACAGCAAATACATTACATACCAGAGCAGCGCTTTCAGTAATACAACTGCAATGTTTTCAGTTTCGCTATAAGAAAATGGAGCTCCTATCGAAATGAAACATTGAACTCGGTAAAGTGCTGGTAGCATATACTGATGATACTTTGGTATAAAGCTTAGCTACAACTCAGCACGTTCTATGATGTTTGCAATGCATTCCTAGTTTAAGTTACCCTACAAACAAAGTTGCCCGCTGCAATTTAAGGTGAGGATGAAAAAGGGGATATGCACTTATGTCGTTAGACAAGCAAAACTTGGGTAGCGACACAGCAAATCTGAAGAAAAAGAGGAAGAGCGGCGAAAAAGCATTAAAAGTATGGAAAACGAAAGAAACGCAGCAAGCAAAAAGGAAACGCACGCTGAAGGCTTATTATAACATTTGACAGACATGCAACGTCGACATGGGTACTCCAAAACAGAGGCCTATTAGCGAGATCTCGAATAATAACTCACAACTTGACTCATTGATCCGGCCGTGGCACTTCACCAGATTTACTGACGACCAGTACCAGCAATAGCAAGAAAGAGTACTACTCTCTAGTGAGCGCTCTCTATAGCAGGCAGCGAGCTCTCTACTGTATATGCGCTTGGTGCACAAGCGGTCTCATCGCTTGTTAGTACTTCAGTTTGGACACGCTCACACACACATATATATATAGGGCGCACGTACTGGTCAATGTGCCGGCAACTTCCGGAAAATGATACTGAAAACAAATTGTAGAAGAGCGCATTGGAGGGATGTAATAGATACAGCTAATTTTACAACAAACAAAGCGACGGCGTAGTTACTATCTCAAGAACCGCTCATTTACATCGAAACAGGCCTAATGAGATAGGATAATACGGTTATAAAAAGTTCATGATACGACGAAGACCTCCAAGTCCAAGGACATAGAGTGCATGAAAGCTAATAATGAAAGCACACATATCACAAGAATGTTAGTAGCTGACAAATGGAGGAGATTGGATATGATATTTCGAAACATTTGAAAAATGCGTGGAGACACAAACAGTCGTTTTTCAATAAATGATGACGGTTAGCCTAACGGCAAAAACTTTCAAAGTGCTTATTACAATATCACATTTCGTATTGCACGAATAGGTTGATCTGCCTATTGAGCAGTCAATTATGACACACACGACAGCACCGACAGATATAGCAAATACTCATACGTTCATTGCAAAGTCATAGCAACGATGCACACATGTACAACACTAATCAAGCAACAGGCATTCATGCACTTCCTCCGGCCCAGGTAATGGACAGGTATAACGAAATAGAAAATTTGCAACACACATGTGTTACAAAAAAAAATGAGACAAGGAGAAACAACCGCTAGCGCATGCAGAATGCGAAAAACAGCGTGAACACTCTTCCAGGTACATGATTGTCAGTAGTTGGCAATTTCGTGCGAGTCTTATCTAAGAGCAGCACACGGATGAATGAAACACGGAATAAATAAAGTACACGGCGAGAGCGTACCGTCAGTTTCAATCATAAACAGGGGCAGAAAACACATAAAAAAAATCTTTATTTGAACAATCGCAGCGATGCGCATTTGAATACCGACTATTCTTCGGTTACTATGGCTAAAGTTGCAAGACCAGCAACTCGCACGCATCAGTGCTGTAATCGCAAGAAGAAAGGAAGCGAGACACAGCCTAAATTATCCACATCTATTAGAGGGATGTAGCTTCGTTGGGTCGCATATTAAATGGGCACTGAACATCGGAGTTTTGATCAAACAGTAGGCCTAGCTAATTTAAATCAGAGCCAGAGCTAGAGAATGGTCACAGCATGTAAGTTGGTCAATGTTAATTAGTGCAGCAGCAGGAGGTAGACACAATAAAGGAAACAAAGCGACCATGTGTGCAAGCATTGCATAATCGCATGAGGCGAAGGTGAACAGGAGGAGGCCTACTGCACTGTCACACATATGCATGCATTAGTACTGCAAGTACTAGTTCATTTAAAGGCTCAATCACTATACAAACGGCTTATCTTTCCAAGTTGGGTTATTCGAGTCAATTAGAGTAAGCCATTGGAAATACTCCCCACGCCCACAAAATGGGGTGAGTCCAAGTGGGGTACTACTGGTGCGTACGGCGGACACAGGCGGACCACCAACACGTACACTTTACACCGAGAGGCACTGCAACACACTGACTGCGCCAGCGGCCGCGCAGCGACAGCAGCAGCAACTCACAGCTGCTCCGGCACTATTTGAGGTTCACGGCCTATCCAATTAAATTATTGTAGCTTCCAAGTCTGTGCTGAAGGTTTCCTTGAAATCAGTGTCCCCTAGCTCATAACTGTCTCACTTAACCCATCCTATGGACTAAACAAGGAAATACCTTATATTTATCTCAAAGCACACAGTTTCTCTTCTGATCAACTAGAACAACAGTTCAGATCTTCCCAACTGAAAATTTGCTTTCGTTTAAATGAGGGCCAAGCTACCTACGACTTGTCAACTGTCACAGAACGACACATTTAATTACTAACTCGAAAAATTTTATTCCAAGAATTTCCCTCCTCCCTTATAAACCAACAAGAGCTGAAACATCCCTACTTCAAAATTGGCTCAAAACCACAGAAATAAATTTGACACATGCCATCAATTAGTAATTTCACTGAAGAGTAATTTCTCCTCGGATCAACTGGCAGTTGTTGAAACCTACAAGTTTCAGGTAATTGCTTCCCTTAATTAAAAATCAATGCCAATTAGCAGCTAAAAACATCGTAAAAAATCTTATATGAATTAATCCTGCTGTGTCTACTGTGTATGTTGGCGGCCTTTAAAATAATGTCATTTCTACAAAATTACATATCTGATTTAGCTACTGAGGGTTATTTCAGGCGTTAATCCCAAGCCAAATAACCTTGAGACGGCCTCCAACGAAGCAAGATTGTGTCCGAGGCCGTCACGAGGGCACTCGGTTTGGGTTAACGCCTGAAACAAGATCCAAAATACCGACACCAACGCTACTAGTTAAAGTTCCAGACAGGTTAAACCAAATTAAACTAGCATACCCCGAAAGTAATGTAATCAACATAGTTTATTGTGCGCATGCACGGCTAAAATTTCCCAAGCCGCGCCTGGCACTTGGAGCAAATAATCAATAGCAAAGCAAGTTGACATAACGTAAATCATACACTATAACCTTCTTCATACGCGACGCCGTAACTGCAGCTTAAGCATTACACGTTAATTTATTGATCATCGAATAAATGGAAAAATTCCACTCCAGCACAGAGGTTCCACAATGCGGGGTCGTGACCCCATGCGAGGTCGCTTGACGTTTCTCGGTGTGGTCACGAAAAAGCCTTTAGAGAATGCGATACATTTTCATATCTTTGAATTAGCTTGCAGGTTTACACAAGGTTCATTCGTTGGCTGAGTGGAAGTGCCAAAATTTAATCAGATGTTTATAGCTATAGGTTATATGGAATTCTCTTCACGTTCAGGGGAAGTTTGGATAATTCTTCATGTTTACATGAGGTTCACCAATAGCTCAGAAAGGGTTGGAGACTGGTCTTCGGCACCACCCTTGGAATGGGCCTGCAGGTTCGTCTATCGCTCACTCTCGACTTTAATAATGTAATCTAATTCCAAAATTTATGACAAGGGTGTGGTGAGGCAATAGCCTGAAGCGTCACGGGGTCACTGAACGAAAAAGGCTAGAATTTACTGCAGTCTAACGAGGAGCTTCTTTTTACGAAAATAAAACATTAACATAAGAGTGAATCATAAATACAGTTATTTAATTATGGAAATAGGCATACACCTACAAGTAGGCATGCCTATGCCCTGCTGTCCAAGGAGAGAAATATACATTAGTCCAATTTGATTTTTCTGTACAACTATGATTTCCTGTCAATATTATATAACTTGATATTTCTATTGCATATCGCCGAGTAGTTAGTTATAGTTAGGAAGTTTAAGCCTCCGTTTCCGAGCAGAACGATATCACAGAGGAAAGAGAAAGTGACATATAGTATGCCAAGAGAAACGGGGAACCCATGCACGAAGGTGTTCCCAGAGTAATCATGTACAATGTTCATAATACTATTTACTACTAGAGAAACTGTTTGCTTGATACCATTTAGAAACTTACTTTTATCTAATCCACCCTCTATTTCCTGAACCACGATATTAGTCTCAGGTATCAAAAATAGCTAAATAAGATGAATAAAACACAAATCAACTATCAGTTTATTTATTAATTACTAAATAATACTTCAAAAATACTTGGAACATATTGCAACAGCAAACAAGGCAAAATAAACAAGAAACAATAAGCTCATTTATTAATGCAACGTCTATTATGTTTTATGACCTCAAAAATGCGGTCATTAACGGAATGAGTCAATTTCATAATTGTAGTAGTTAGGTACCATTGATGGATCTTGCAGCGACTTGTATGGCCTCCCACAATTATGTTTTTGAAGAAAACTGCTTACCCTCTGTATAAATTTTGCGCTTGATGATAGACCACAGATTTTTAATTTGGTTCAAATCTGGAGAATTGGGTGGCCA
>LQNS02277275.1:12361013-12384931 GCA_001587735.2 Parhyale hawaiensis | reverse complement strand
ATACCAACCAGTAGTCGTTGTTTTAACGACATTGTAACAGCGTTAGTTGCGCGTCCACGCTTTCAATGATGTATCTGACCTACAAACACGTAGCAAAAGCAAGAGCAGCCCGTCAACCGCATCGAATTTTGTTTCTTCTTCGAAACCCACGAACTTCCACAATACAATTTCTCGCTGGTACTGCTTTACCAACCAACAGTTTTATTACTTGTATCGTGCGCTAAAAACAGTGCTGGGAAAATAGTCGTAGAAGCCTCTGGTGTACATGAAAACATGCCCATCCGGAATTGCAGAGGCAGTGTAATAGTCCTTAATTTCGGTGGACTTGCAAGCAACGTAATATAATAATACAATACTACAAGGATTCTATAAGTTTGCTTGTACATTCCTAATAAGGCTGCATTACTGGTGTTCCAGCGGTGAAGTTTTCTCCAAAAGGTTAAAATGTTACCGAATTTCAAATAATACTATGCAGTCAACTAAATATAAGTGGATACATTAGTGTATATTGTAGATATAGATACACGCGGCACCCCTCCGCAACACATCGGTCAGATCCGTTCAGTCGACTGCAGGGCACTATAATTTTCTCCATTTTCCTATTCTGTGCAGTCGGGTGCACAGAAATCGTTAAGCATGAGGCAAAACTGCAAGACCGCAGTGCCGCACTGCTTGATGACCTATAATTACCTGCAGCCGCGATAACGAAAAGAAGCGAAAACATCAGTTGAACAACGCAAAAGTGGCACAAATATAAAGAATCGCCAGCTGACTGTAGACGGGTGATCAGTGAATCGAAAGGCTTGAATGTTCATCAGTGTAGAACACAAATATCGGCCATTCAAACGTTACCGACCACATAAAATTATTTACTGCACCATACAGATAGGAAAAACTTTGACACAGAGCACAATAAATAACCCGTGACATGTTCAAGACAGAAACTGAATTCTTTATATTTACCACCGGCGAAGTTTAAACTTCCATTGACCGGTATCTCTTGACCTGTTTTGTTTCTGCTTCTTCTACACAATGTAATCAAGTCTAAATATGAGGAAATCCTCAAATATTATATCAAATAGGATGATCTATTGCAATAAAATGGTACACTGAGGTCACAGCAACAACAGTCCTTATAAATAAAATCAATCCAAAGCTTGTTACAGTATGAGGTATATTTCGGGACACAATGTGTCAAGTGCCGTAAGAGGTCAGTGAGCTCCAACTACACCAGCAGAGGGAAGTGTCAATGCGAGCTACCGGCAGTTCCTGGAAACGTTTTCAAGTGCCACGCACGACGCAGAAGCCGATGTGAAGCTCGCGAGTCCTTTGCCTCCACACCGACACACACTTCCCTCGTTTTCAGGCGAGCTCTCGACTGTCAGCTGCTGCGTACCCGCGCCCACTTCCTACATCCATGTACACAACCTTGGAAGTTCGTTTTTTTTTCGTGGTACTAAAATATAAACCTGCGGTTTGTCTGATAGTGAAATAAGGGCGCTGTGAAGTAAAATAACGTTATATGAAAGATTTACAGAAGGTTGGGCTGACGAGTTTAAGTGAAATTCAAAGTTAGAGTAAGACGAATATAACAGGTGGTCGTGTGACCGCGACTTCCATTTGCTCATCGCCCTCCGACCCGCTCCTCTGTTGGGGCTAGCAGCCCTCAGCCCCCAGCGACCTCACCAGAACAACGACCTTGTGCCGCAAAACACGGCTGAGACAAATCTCATCGACTGCCATTCAGCAGATCGCTGGACCCCTAGCAGTCCACCGCACGTGCTAATAATAGAATATAGGCGGTGAATTTATGATGTGTGGCGCTGCAGGACAGTCACTGACGTAGTGGCAGGGGTGACGGTGTATTAACGCAGGAAATTTCGACAAGATGACAACGGCACATTACTGACACACAAAGGCTGCGAAAAGCACACACTGGACCCTTAAAGAAAAAGTAAAAACACGACAGCTAAAATATGCGAGGATGACAGCTTACGCAACGTTGGGATCATATAGATTGCTCAGTACTGTTGAAAATAAAATTTTACACAATTCTTCCGAAAAAAATAAGATATTAGCAACTCTCCTCCGTAAGTCGCGGCAATTTCAATAAATTTGTAAGAAACTATAAGCGAGGGAAAAAGGAAAGACTATAAGCAATGAAGAGATCATGCAACGAGTGCAGAAGACTTAAGGTTACAGCCCAGAGCCCAAGTCTCTAATAACTGAGAGTAGGAAGTGGTGAGGCTGCAATAATGGCGAGCAAAAGTGGAGCTAATTCATCCATGACGAGGGAATGCCTGCACGCTCACACAAATACAGCAGTCAATGTCATGACACATGTGTGTAGAGGACTCTAGATCCATGAAACTTCCTTCTATACAAGTTGCGCAGCTGTACCTATATGTGCATAACTTTCCCTAACCACGGAAAAACTTCCAGCGCTAGAAGTGTCAACAGCTAGACAGTATAATATTATCACACGTACTATATTTGCAAATAATGAAATGTCATACAAGGGCACAGATTTGCAGGACGCTACACCGGCATAAGCCTATACAGCAGGCATCAGCTGTACTCCTAATACACATTTCTGCTGGAGATAATGCCGTCACAAGTTCGTATACAGGATCCGATCATGGCTGGCCTCCAAAGGCTACAGTAGCGCGGCAGCAGCAGCAGCAATTTGCTATACTCCCTGCAAAGTGAGACGCAAGGCCACCTAGCCAACGAAGAGTGAACAATTGCACAATGGCACCGGAGCCGTTTGCAACCAGATGGTCGATCTCTGGCAGGAGAGAACATCAGGGGCAAGTCGGTCGTGATCGAGCAAGCAGAGAGGCTGGCCACCCATGGCAGGGCAGTGCAGGGTTGCTTCGACTTACGCTGCTGCTTTGTGCTAAACTTTTTTTAGCTCATGACAATAAATTTGGAGAGATAAGAAAGCTTCCGAGTAGAGAGTAACGTGCTCTGGGGTATTGTGCAGTCTCCTTTCTTCACTGTTCATCCCTTCAATACCGTATGCGAGGGTGAGTCAAAAATTTTACTACAAATCACGTAACTGTAGAATGAAAAGGTACCGAAGGGTTAGAGGTGTCACGTGGATGGGATGTCTACATTGTATGCTCCTATTAAAAGCATGCACTCAGTAAGCTCTGCTGGTAGGCGCCCAAAGCGTTGCGTGCTGACTCGCTGCCATATCAAATGAGCCTCATACCGAAGATTATAGGTCAATGAAGATCTATAGGTACAACCCTTGGGCAGAAACGACACCTGGATTTATCAATACGGTCCCCAGAGTGTAAGCTTCAGTCGAAATTGTGGTTTTCCAGACGTTCTTCCGGCCCACTCAAGTTTAGGGCTAAGAGATTAGCTAAGAAAGTAATGATCATCATTTTCTGCAATCAAATGAAGATAATTCTGATACATTTCCTAGATAATCAAGAACTATGCGCGAGAGAATGTAATAAAATGCTTCAAGGAAGCTCATTACAATATTCGTGAAAAAAATATATATCAGAGGAGTTGTACCGCGGAATTCTTTTCTTCACTACGATAATGCACCAGATCATTCTTCTACAATCTACGGTATCAAAACTTTTCTGCAAGAATTTTCTTGGCAAATATTGCCTTACCCTCTCCACATTCCCAATTATTGTTCTTTCAGACTTTTCTTCGTTCTTAAAATTTACACAACACTTCCAAGGAATAAGATTTGGGGGTCACACATGGGGCACAAATGGAACCATGGACTTCTACAGTGGAGGGTTACGAGCTACAGAAACATCGCCTCCAGAAGTTCAACGACTTGAGAGTTGATGGTAGGATACGTAGAGAAATAATATGCATACCTACCACTGATAAATAAAGGTGCACATTAAAAAGTAAGGAGTAATAATTTCTGTTATCGCCTCGTACGCACAGATGGCTTCATTATGAGGTGAAAGTGCCTAATTACAAACGATGTGGTTTAGAGAAATAGTAGTAATTGTTTTTTGATATACGAAATGTAACGGCAGGTAGAAATAGTCTCGTAAATAAAAGTGTCAGTAGTTTAAACATTTTGGTGGAGCTTCTACAGCGTTCTCGATATCCGTGCAAAAATAACGTGGAATATTTTAATGATTTAAGATATTTGGTAATGTAATGACAGGATTTGCAAGCATTAATACGAATATTGATGAGGGTGAACAAATTGCAACAAACGTGAATATTCGGTTACACATATCTGAACCTATGCTAACATTTTGTATGCCACCAACCATTTGCGAAAGTTATATTCTTCTACTAAGATGGTAGGGTTCGCAATGTGCGCATTTCACCATAAATGCCCGCAGGGCTCACCGGTACGTTCACTTGTGAAAACATTTCAATCGCGTGAAACCATTATTTAAATTAACACTAGGGTGAATAGCAATTTACAACCATTAATCTTAGACTCGAAAAGCCTGTACTGCATTAGTATCAGCAGAAGAACACATTCCTTTACAGCGTTATGGACACCAGGTAGATGAGCCATAAAAGGAGCAACATCAGTCGGTTGCACAAGAGGGAGCTCGTGAAGTGATTGGTGTCCCGCTGCAGAGATGCAATCAGTGTGCGTCTGACAGCGTTTGAGAGAAAAATGGTCACCTAAAGGCAGGGATATGATTTATAGATCGGTTTATGTTTATGAGTCTAAAGTTTGTGCTTAAAATAGGACACTGATACACTGTGCCTGGGTTGGGATATAACAGATATCGTGCATGCAGCGGATGAATTTTAGTTTCAAGAAAAGGAAAACGATCCTTTTACCAATACGTAAAACACCGTTAGTGTATGTGTCGTAGCACAACCTTCTATACTTATTAAAAAGTGGCACTGTAGGGCATGTAAGTTTCCAACATTCATGCTTGCATATGATTAACCGGATCGATTGCTCTGCACATCAAGCTCAATGCATGCTAATGAAATGTACGATCTGCTCAGGACAAAACTTGACATTTTCTTGAAGTATTAGACAAAGCTGCCAGGCACGGTGAAAGCACAAGACATGCAGAACAAAACCTACTGCACCGCTTCCCTCGCTACAGGAATGTTGACTCAAAATCCAACTAGTGAGGCGTTACCGGTTCTGTTCACAACAGAACCACTTGGCCAGCACGATCTCGCACGATCAACTACCCAACCAGGTTGGCAAGACACTGTTTGCTTGGCCGAACTGCTAAGCCATAAAAACTAGGGAATTTACTGTGACGCTATTCTACATAGATCTGCTCGTGTTCTCGCCACCACCCGTCAAATGACAGGACGGCAAGCAGCGGAAATAAATACCTGGGCGCGGGGTAGACAAATTACCAGAAAAGGTTTGAGCTCGAGGTTTATCTTCCAAGCAGTGAGAAACACCAACTGGACCTCGTCCGAAGAAGCATCGAGGTAAGGTAGCTTTAACACGTCGCCTCCCATTATTTTTATAATAACATACTAAAGTTCATGCCGCTTGATGTCATCTAGTAACCGCTTTCAAGGGTTACATAGACTAACGCACTCTTGTGCAGTTAATTTGCGAAGACTTCACATAAAACCCAAATTTTTTACATTCCACTGCAGTATTTCACTTGTTTTGCCGGCAACTGCAGCTGGATTTGTTCTATAGCATCAACTTCCTCAACACGTTCGCATTTAATTTGAGCGACTCGTTCAATGTCATTAACTACTTCTGTGTGGCAGCCACCGATTCCGAGTACCTTTACAAAATTCTATAACAAAACCGTCGATTACACAGTTCCTAATGCAGATAAGTTTCCCAGGATCCTCCAGCACCCAGCTTATCCCTGCACTTGTTGCAGGACATAAGATGACAGCCGAGCATATGGCAGCCGAATGAAGTTGCAAAACCGCCAAAGAAATACTTTCACTCTCTTTGGAGAGGAGGGCACCGAGTGACCCCAGAGAAGAGCCGCCCTTCCCTCTCCTCCACACGGCCAAAGCATCTCAGTTGGATGCGATCTTACGAAACACCGAAGATGGCATTCCAGCAGTGCTCTATTGACATGAAAATAATGGGCTCAGCACGGAACAACAGCAGGAAATTGCCTAGCGTGCGTGCATGATACGCTTACGTGGCGCCTACCAAACGCAGTAAGAGAAAAGAACGTGCAAAGCATGTGTAGAGAAAAAGATTACCGAAATTCTGATAACAACTACCGGCCTACAGCCAAAACAAAACCGCAGTTCTTTACTTAGTAGGGAATTGGTCTATAAATTTACTGAACTGAAACACAAGCGCAAAACTGTTTTCCCTTCCATGTAATCACACTAAGCAACTCGACAGGGTTAAGCTTGTCATACTGAACACACTTTCGCTAACCGTGCGCCCAATGGTCACTGAGAGTTGAAAACGCTCAGTGTGAGCGCAATGCTTAAAAATAGGTTTAGATAAAGAAGGCCATCAACAGTAATTACAGCTATATACAGTAAAGCACGGTTAGTGGCATCTGCCAGAAAACCAGGATCCAACGTCGAAAAAAATTTTCAGCAGGGTAAATCAATATGTCGGTTCGATCAATATGGAATCCAGTGAATAAATTTAACGTACATGATCGCTCGCTTTGAATAGAGAAAAGTGACCCAGTAGAAATGTAATTCAGGGATGGAGCAGCCGTGAGCACGGCACCAGAGACAACAGCATGTACCAGTCTGGTAACAGTTAACACTGATCGCATTAACGATAGGAGCTACAAGGAATACAAGACGGACAGAAGAGCGTCGGACACGGTACAGCCAGTGCGGTGTTTCAAGCCCGGCTGGTATGACCCTATAGCACGACGCCTCCCAGTGTCCATTTCATTCGACGCTTAATGCGGATATAAATAATGGAATGGAGCGCTCTAATTACGGCGATGTCGCATCAACATTTCAAGGTCCTTAACAGGCTTACGACGAGAGCGTCATTACGAGATGCTCCGAATTGCTCAGCGGATCTTGAACTGGACAACTCGCAGCGAAGAAAGTTTAGGTAGATGGCCGTGTGATGCCATCGGCATACTGATCAGATATCGAGAAGGAGTGAAAACAAATTGTATTGTATGGAAGAAGCTGGACTGGTTTGGGGCTCTACAGCACCGCTGCTTGAGACAGTTCAAACAAGAGGAAAACAATGCTCTATAATAAGAGCAAAAACACAGGGGCAGGCGAGTGTATAGAGAATCGGCACTCCTGATGACCCTTATATGTAAACTGGTGAACAGGCTCCAGCAACACCCATTGAATGAGCTACCAGGGCGACGAGTATCACAGAGCACACGGAGTTACCCAAATCTGATTACCTAGCTAGTACAGAGCACATTTACAACTCGGAGCACGCCAAGCTCCCCTCAACAGCGACGTACCAGATCTCTTAACAGTCTTAGTTTTATTATTGTACTGCAATCTTCAGTTAATAGTACGTCGATTATACAAAGGAGTTGGGACAATTCTCCTAGTATTTGAATGTGATTCCAAGGAGTTCGCTCTTCAAGGAAAAAATGACCCGCGGCAAAGTTAACACACTAAACCCACGGTCCACAAAAACAGGCATGCAGGAATATAGGTATATAAATCAATGGGATAACATATATCTGAACAGGAGTGAATTAAATATAGCTGTTAATATAAACACTACAGTCGACTTGACTCATAATAGAATAAAAATATTTTTCTATGCAATAAAGAACTCCGCGCACACGGGTAAATATAACAAAATATACAAATACATATAGGGGATATTTGAGCTCGAGCCAATATAGATGTTTGTTCAAATAAACGCACTGAGTGTTGACGCTCGTCCATCTTACATAGAGCGAATAGCAAGTTCTTAAAAACAACTTCTAATGAACTAACACGTAAAGCTAAAACAAATGCTTCGCGCGATTTTACAAGAGGGCATTACGTCACATGTTTGCATAACAGCAACTATTGAGCACATCATTGAGTAGGAACTGCAGTACGCGCTACACCTTCCAAACAAAAGCAATGGTGGGCAATGGCAGTGGAAATGATGCACTTCCGTCGGTCGTTAGCGAATGGTTTGGGACCAGCATTGAACAGCGTGTGCGAGGCCAAACGTGACATAGCAACGGTTTTACAACAACCGTTTCCAAATAAATGATTGGAAAGGTCGCCAACCTACGTACGAGAAATATATATATATATATTTTTTAAAGGTACGGAAACATGTAACGCAAGGTATAGATACAGTCATTGTTCCTAAAGTAATGATTTGCAACGTACGTTCTGATAACACTCAAATAACACGACTTTCTTGCTCATATATATATATTATATATATATATATATATATATATATATATATATATATATATATATATATATATATATATATATATATATATATATATATATATATATATATATATATNCATCATTGAGAAGGAAATGCAGTACGCGCTACACCTTCCAAACAAAAGCAATGGTGGGCAATGGCAGTGGAAATGATGCACTTCCGTCGGTCGTTAGCGAATGGTTTGGGACCAGCATTGAACAGCGTGTGCGAGGCCAAACGTGACAGAGCAACGGTTTTACAACAACCGTTTCCAAATAAATGATTGGAAAGGTCGCCAACCTACGTACGAGAAATATATATATATATTTTTTTAAAGGTATGGAAACATTTAACGCAAGGTATAGATAGAGTCATTGTTCCTAAAGTAATGATTTGCAACGTACGTTCTGATAGCACTCAAATAACACGACTTTCTTGCTCATATATATATATATATATACACTAGCTATAATCCACGAACGAATGCCCCGAAACGCGTTCGTTCGTCATATGTTGTTCCATCTGTCACTGAAGGATTTGGATACGGAAAATGTAATGAGCAACAGCAGGTAGGCCTACAGTACGTCTGCGTGAATACGATAACTGACACCTTCTATCGGACAACGATAAAGTTCGCTGAGATATATTTTATGTCTGCCCTGAGTTTTAATTAATTCTCTTCGTACACAACGCGCAACGTCTGTTCCTTGATTCTAGCATGATATAGCCCGACATAATAAAAATTTAACTGGGCAGTGAAGGTCAAATGTGAACTTTATAAAGTAAACACTCATACACGACTTTTACAGAGATACTGCTTCAAATTTTTGTACTATGTTCACACACTAACCATAGTGTTAACGGACTCAAGTATACTATGAAAAATGTAAGCGTAAAAGGAGTGTAGTATATGCGGGTTTACAAATTATTATCATTACATTTAATAGCTTAAGCCTTCGTTTTCACAACAACGGTAACCTAGCAGAGGAAAACAAGGGACTTATAGTATGTCGATGGAAACGTTGTACCCGTGCACGAGGTGCATGATCAAATCGCATGCGAACAGCACTTCGGGAAAAAAGAGGAAGAACAGAAGAAAGTGGATTTACAGATTTCCAAGGTGCTTAGTGATCGAGAGCGTGCATTAAAGCTGATGACAGCTGTCACTTGTTATTAATACTGAGATGAAAAAGAAAATCACTGCCAGCTCTGCAGCGGCTCTGGTGGATATTTGACTAATGCAAGATGCAAAAAATGCTTCAGATTTGAACAAATGTGCAGTGATATTATACAACAGCACTGAATATGTTCAATACACTTCAATGAGCCAAGCCTGTTCTAAGCCTAAGAAATCGTGCAATTCTTTCAAAACAAATTCATGTCGTGATATTGTTTGTGTAAACGCTGCAATTTGCAGCAGAGATAAAGGCAAGGGTAGGGCATCGTAATTATCATTTCACTCAGGCCGTCAGACGCTGTGTTTTACTCAGTAACTGCATGGCACGTGCGTTATATGCGTATATGGAGACGAAATGGGTACAATCCAGTGGTGCCAGAGGTACAACCGCAACTTCTTAAACGATTCGGATATTTCACAACGAAATCAACCGTGATTCAGATTTCAGAGTATCTTCCCAGAGAGACAGAAATATAACTAGTCAATGCGTTATGCCATGAATTTGGATGAATTTTTTATACGAGACTTCATCAAGACCGACTGAGTTTTAAGCTCTCGCAAAATAAGTAGAAAATACAGCACCAGTAGCACTGCGACTCGATGTCACTTTGACATAGCAGATGAAATAATTCGATACTTTCTAGAGCACACACCAGTTATTTCATAAGCTTTACCAGAAGGGTGTTGGTCTAACACGATTCAATAATAATGCTGATCATTTCCCGGTATCAGCACGCATTTCAGAATAACGTTCAACTCAGTTTCTCCACGTGAGTAAAACCAGTGTCAGCTCAGAAAGCATTACACCCTAACGAGGTACCACGCAAGCACCAGTTCACACAAGTACCGTTGTCTTAGTGACGCGTCTATTATTTTTACAGCGATGGGAAGCTTCATCGATCGTAAAGCGAACATTGCACACTCACTCCAGGAAATTAAACTTCCTCAGAAGAGGCAAGACGCTCAGGTGCGCCACCGCACTTGAATTTCATCACTGCTGGTAGGTACCGAGGACCAGCGACGCTTTCTCGAGTCGCCACTCAGAAAACAAACATAAGCAAACTGAAAATGGAAAACAACACCAACAGCGAAGAGAGCTTCGGTCTCGGCACGGGGCCTATTTTCAAGCAACAACGCAGACACAAAACACATTTCATTTCAAAAGGATGTGACTTAGCTCCCCAGAGTTTACGAAACGCCATATGTATATGAAATCGAGTGCCAATTTCTAATCCGGCACTTGGCGCTAATAGAGAGGTAACGTTGAATGTTTTGTGTCATATTAGGGCAAATGAACTGAAGCTAGATTCGTGCTAGCTCCACTTTTGCAAGTGTCAAATGTATAAGGGTCGGTACCTGGCCTCAAGATTCCGCAACGTGAGACGTAGGAGAAATGAGTTGCGTGAAAAAGCAGACTCTTTTCAGCAGTCCAATTGCTAGCTATCTATGCGCACATAAATTTAAGTTCTTGAAGCAGTACAGGACCACAACTAAAAAAAATCACCCGAATAACCTAGTAACTAACCCCAGTACTGAAACTAACGTACGGACGCAAGTGCAGCTCATGTACACTAATTCTTTATTAGCAGGCGTCGAGTTTGTTTAGATCAGAGACAAATGAACTGAAGAGCAGTCACATTCATCTAGGGTCAGAAATTGAATTTTCGTAACACGTAATATACAGTAATTCTAAAGAATCTAAGAAACGAGGAATGCGTAAACTTAAAAACCAATCAATTTATGGTACCGCAAACCTCAACTCTTCCGAGCACTGAGCATAATCTGAAGCGGGCTGATAGTAACGCTGCTCACTCTCTCCATGTAACCCATCTGAAGCGAGTGATGAAAGAAGCCAATAAAGGTAAAGAAAGAGGGCATACAGCGCAGCTCGTCACTTTCGCTCGTTTACCTTTCCCTGTCGCTACGCCCGTCCGTACAGCGCTCCACGCACGATGTGCTCGGGAACAACATGCGCGTGTCACGTTCCGAACGAAAAGTGGGGACGGTCTCGAAGGGTGAAATCTAATGGATTTCAGCCTCTGTGGTAAACGGAGGAAAGCCAGAAGCCAGTGGCTTACAACAGCAATTGGTGTAAAATGATAATAAATTAGACGCTATTATGTCATTTATATAGGTAGTTCCACGAGCTACGAGATACAATTAGATCTAAAAATGAGCTCTTAAGAGTAAGGTCGAATGTGAGAACAGCAATGAGCATATCGAGAGAGCAGGAATAATCGCATCCTGCAACGGCACAATACTACATCCAAAGAAGCTAACACGTTTCCATTCCTTGTGAAACCAAATAATTTAGAAAGTCCCAGCACGCCACTCTGCACGCTACTCTGAGCACTTATGTTGACCTCACTATATTAAATAAAGGACTAGAGTTTGTACCTCTCAGTCTCACACCAACTCACAGTCGAGACTGAAAAATCTTAGTCTTGCAATAGAACGTTTTTTACTGCTAATGAAGCTTCCGTAAGACGCCGGACTATAGTCATTTCATCACTTGAATCTGAAGCTACACAGACACACAGACAAAGTAAACAGATAACTTCACCAAAGCGCAGGGCGTAAGTCGTAATGCCCATAGTTATTTTATCATGAATTGGGTCTAACCTGTTAGTGGCCGCTATCTGAGAGAGAGCCGTCACGATTCTTATAAATGCTGAGTCGTGCTGTCAACCATTGAAATAACGTAAATTGAAAAACAGCGAGGATATGCATGCAGTAAACCTCTTATTCAAGCAATAATTGTAATTGGAGAAAGTAATGTATTTCGCTGTAGTTTTTGTAGGAAACAAACGTTTATATCGATATGCTGCGAAAATAGGAACGTTGGCAGAGATGAGTTAAAAAAAAACTCTTTGCAACGTATTAAAAAAGGGTTTTAGAAGTCCAAGAGTTCCGTTCTTACCCATCTGTAGCTTGTGAATTTACTACAATTTTAGGATGCAGTCGCCCGAAGTGCTGGAAAACACGAAGTAAAACCAATAGACTTAACATAAGTTGAGTAGCATGCTTGTTCTCAAAAGCCAATGATTATGAAAAATCTAAAGCAGTATCCCATAGAATTCGCTACGTGCATTTTCTTTCTTTGTTAATAAAGAAAATCGTCGTCTCTATGAGTAACTGCAATACTCGTGAGGTCTGAAGCGCGGCCTGGTTAAGAAGAAACACGGCTAGGTTGCCGCATGTTCGTATTCAAAACTTATACGTTATCACTAATGCAGACTAGAAATGATCTAATATTATTACAAATAATAAACCCTTAATATTGACCGCAAGTCATAAAGTAACTTCAACACAAGATACCGCCAGCCAGGCCAGAATAACGCCAGATGGATCTGATCAACAGAGATCTTCGTATCGTAATGGGACCATTGGGACAACGTGCGCCCCACCCGATGCCGATGGCGATGGCACGTGGCACGAACAGTTGCTAGGGTCCATCCGTCCTTAACTTTTTGAGTTATCTTGGTGACAGACAAACAAACCCGACGAATACATAACCTCCTAGGCGGAGGTAAAAATAATAACAAAAAATATTGCGTCGCCCGATGGAGACTGTAAAAACGGTATTGCAACTTTTCAGGCTATCACAAAAGAAACGTGAGCAAATGTTCCGAAACAGCAAATGGCAAACAACCATTATAAATGGGCACTGAAATTTGAAATTTGGTTTACCTTCGCAGACGCGTCAGCAGCTTCGTATCAAGCCGCGTATGACAGGACTGTTATATACTTTTCATCCAAGGACATTCAGAGAGAAGCTAATATATTGACGAACAAAGGAATGAGTCCAAAGTTAAAGTCATCATTATATACAATAAACGTTCCGAATACTTTATTCTAATGCTTTTCAAACCAAACGATGGTTTTTTGACCGACTTAAGTAAGACTTGCACTCTCCGTGGATACGTAATCTCGCACTCACATTTCGGTGACCCGCACTGCTGCACCATCGAAGCGATGGTCATTGGAGAGCCGCGTATGCTCCGCTAGAGTTTCTAGGAAATAGGTACTAATAACGAGCCGGGACGACAACATGACACCAAAGGCAGCAGTACCGAGCGAGTTTCGCGAATATAGGAAATCAGAAATAGAACTTTTGCTAGTTCAGTGACGAGATTCTGAAGGCATCAGACTGACAACGTCGTGAACTTATTTACCGTGTCACCACAATGAACAGCAGAAAAGAAGAGTACTCACCTGGTGGCGAGAGTCGGCCGGAGCTGGTAAGGCTGGGACGGCGCCCTCCAAGTGCCGGCTGACGGTGGAGGCAGCAGCAGCGATAGCGGGACTGGTGCTGCCCGACGGTGGGGGGCTGAGACTCTCGTCTGACGGCTGAATAACAGGAATGCCAGAGTTAGACACGGGAGAAATGCTGCAATATTAGGTTAGTGCTAGTGACGCGCCTGTTAGTTATGCTAAGCGCAGTGATACACTCGATTACATAATTCAATACTTCGATGTTAAGAATAACTATGGAGCGCCTAACCAAAACTGGTTTCGCGTAGCAAAAGCATTGCTCGAAACATCTAGGAAAGCTGACACTCGACGCTACATCGTTTAGATGTTAGTCGAACAAAATCATTTGAATGAGATTATTAATACCATCACTAATACACACATATACAGTAAAGCAACACACGTGTGGCATTATTAGGCCACAAAAGTAAAATTCGACATAGAACACAACACACTCGCTATTTATGAGTGAGCGCCATAAAATCGTGGATGCAATGGTTGATGAACTTTCGCTGGATTCGCTGTACATTAAACGAAGTATACACAGCCAATGAGGCCTACAACACGCCGTGTAACAGGGCTCCCAAACATTTTAACCCATCGACCTCTTCATAGAATACTCACTAACTCATCGATCACAGACAAGTTTACTGATAATCTGAAATAATTTTTAGCATTTCCGATATTGTGTGGCAATAGACACACACACAAAAAAATAGATGAAACTTACATCTCCCACTTCTTATCAAATACCTCAGTTACATTAATAGGAAAAAGAGACATTTTTAAAATTTTTATAATGCCAAAATAGAATAGAAACGGAATTATGGATAACACATAAAAATATACCAATACTATAGAGAACTTTAAACGTATCATATAATGCGTAAAATATAATTTACTTTGAAGAAAAAAGAACATGAATTTTACTGGATTAAAACTTCTTACGTGACAATTGGCAACCGATATTGAAAACAATGAAGATAGGTACCCAACATACCTTTTTATTATAATAGTTGACAAAATAGCTAGTAATATGAAAAAAAAAAACCGTGCTGTTAAACTCCCTCGACAACTACACTGCAAGAGGAATTGAGCACAGTCCCACGCGGGGACAGAAGGTTATATGTATCTCTATTTCGAATTTTTCTGTGAATTGAATACTTATTATTACTCGGGACTAAGGCGAAGTTGCTACAGTAAGTTTAATAAGTTGACCGTCCCCGACATTAATCGCCCCCTTTGCATTAATTGAACCCTAGCGATCTCTCAATCGACCACTTTGGTGAGGGCCGCCTTTACACTACAGCTTGTGGATGACACGCACAGCTTGATGCATATATATAGGTATGAAGCAAATGAAGTAGATGGGCATTGATCACACACAGATTTTCGTAGCGCAATAAAATCTACAACACAGGGGCAAGCAAGTGAAGAGTCCTAAATCAGTACCTTGTCAGTTCGACAATGTGTATAGGGGATCAATAATGCAAATGTTGTCCCTGCTGTGACAAAGGTACGCACTAACGAGAGACATCTATCATGCCTAATGTACAGATAGCTTCATGGAACTCAGTTTAATCAGTTTTGGGTAACACAGCAATGAACAGCCACGTACAACAAAACCAACAGAGAAGGTTGCTGTTTTCCCGCTACCTATGAAAATGCAACAAAATCGCGGTTAAAGAGGCATTTCTTTACCAAAGGGGGCAGATGACATTGGAACTTCCATATTTACTAACGGATGACTGACAAATACCAGTTACATTTACATATATGTGAACCAACATTATCCCACAGTTGGTATCCCAGATAGTTTGCTAACAATATTTTTCGTCACAGTCGACACTGTTCCAGGTGTCTTGCCATTTGGCAAGAGAATAGATTGCCAAGAATTCAGCAAAATTGTTAAATTCACAGTAACAATCACATAGCTACCTACAAAACAAAAACAAAAACATGGCACATCTGAACAAATGCGCATTTATCTAAAGTTTAGGGCTACAAATTCGTCATCAGTATTGTGATAACAACAAATAAGCATCTACTGTTACCCCAATGCGCAGCAAAAACACAGCTAGAGCTAAAACATGTCGACAGCACAAAAAACCAAAGTTATACTATAACAACACAAGACAAATAAGCGCACGCGACTTAGGGTATATGATTGAACAAAAACAACACTCTAGCTTCCAGAATATTATATTACGTACTCAGAAGAGCACTTGATACATACTCAGTCGATGTTTTAACGTTTATTCAAATCACGCATATTTGATAGTCAATCATAAAGATGTAAGTCCACGAACGAACTGAAAGATGACGCTAATCCTCCATAAGGAAGTTATTGAACTTCTGGACTATCGCGTTATACTATTTAAAATGCAAATACAAGTTTTGCAGTGTGTTTGAAGTCTTCGAAGGCAAAATATTTAAAGCCGGCATTAACACTAGCTTATACGTCAAAAGAGAGAGCTTTCAATTCTGACATACTCTCACTAGAGACAGAACAAGTAAATTTCACACTGTACGACTGCGCGGAGAGGAAAAGTTAAGAAAATCAGGCCTTTCCTACACAAATAAAAAAGTATTTTACCCTAAATGGACTATACGTATCTCCGACGTGAGCCGAACTTCAGGCTACAAGCAGCTTATGACTAATCACCATCCTTGGAACAAGCCCTTTGGTTCTATATTATATTAGCCACTTGCGTACAGAAACTCGACTCTAGCAAGACCTTTTAGCATTCTTACAATAGAATAGCTTTTGCTGATAATAATGACTCACCTGCGTATTAACTTGAGAAAATACACAAATTTATTAATTAACCCATTGGACTGACTACTGGAAAGTCTGTCTAAGAGCTGTCATAAAAAGAAACAAGCTGCTTTCGTTCCTTGGAAACTAGGATGGTCACTAGAGCTACTGTCAGAATAGCGAAAAGGTTAGTCGCAGCATGTGCACAATGTTTCACTACAAAGCTGGATATATATGCGTAAGTTCCAATTTACTGCAAGAGGTACATGTTAAACGGAGGAAAGGTAAATTTTCTCAGTGTGGTTGGGATGATATTGTACATAAATATAGATGAAATCAATGGAAAACAGTAAATGAAAGGAGTTAAAAATCGTTTTGAAAAAAGCAAGAAGTGTGAAGCATACATGAATAACTTTTTACAATGAAAACTTCGCTAGGTTGACGTTTATGAATGAAAAGTATCTTAATGAGTAATTTAGAGAGAAATGTGCCGATCAAGCCTGTTTGTATTTATTAAAGCAGCGTAAGAAAGAAAACAATAAAATTCACAAACGCTTATAACTGCAGCAGTACACCACAAGCATAGTAGTTCAACCGCTAGGTATAACGTTGGGAGTAGTTCCGACCTCGTATCTTTTATATAGACTCGAAAAAAATTATCAATGGAAACACAAATGTAAGACCATAAAAATAATTTCACGACTAAATAGGTTCGATACATGAAACTTTAAACCGAAAAGAAATCTATCCGGGGAAGTATACGGATCCAACCACAACTGAGAAAAAGAACTGAGGAAACCAGGAAACATCGAACTAATACAGTAATAGTAAATAAGGATCGGGCTCAAAACAAATGAACGGAGCAACAACAGTCACGCTCATACAGTCGTTAGTCATCAAAATTCAGGATAGGAATTAAGTGACAACGATGTCAGACCGAAACCTCAGTGCCAGACCAAGGACTGCCGCGTTACTATAATTTAAAAAGAAGTAATGGTGAAACTGGCCTGAAAATTTACCAACACTAACAGGTTCGTCGAAAAAAAAATCGTTGCGACACCGTCATTAACTTTATATTTTTAGGATTTTTAAAACTTTTTTCATTCAATAAGTCAACGAACTAGTAGCATTCATCAGTCACGGGTAAAGTACTGATGATATGGACACTAGTATAAGTTTTGCAGAGAGACAACGGTAGCGACGATAAAAAAACTACTTACAATATGGAAGAATATACCAAAAATACAATACATTTAGAAACTGCTCCAGCCAGGCAACAGCTGGGGAGACTGCACTGGTAGTTACAGTGGCCAGCGACTGGCCAATAAAGCTGACAGAAAAAAATGAGACCAGTATTAAAAGAACATACACTACATCATGTAATTTCCTTTCACATTTACCATGATGCGTTTAAGAAAGATAGATAAATAACAATATTGAAACAATACCACAATGATTTGCAGCTTATTTTTACAAAAGTTACGCTCAGAGCAATGAAGATGTAATACAGTACTGTCATGTGTATCTAACAGCTTGACCTATATACCGCCAGTGATAGCAAGAAGCAGGTATCCAGCAACTGCACAGAGTAGATGACTATGTTCATTTTGAGTTTATTACCTCTATCCAATAAAACAAGGATCGATATATTAAAATTTCCCTGCAGCCACTAACATCAAACGGACAAGAAATGATCTCGCTTCGATAGCAGTTCTAGCATAATAACACATTTTATGAAGCTGAACGAACGTCTGCAAAAGCAATATCGCTGCGTTTGTTCACCTCTGACGATCAAATTCAAGTTTGTTTCAATCGTCACCAGGCGGTGGAAATGGCACGAGTGTTCAATGAGCTCAAGAAATTAAATCTATTGAAGTTGTAAGGTCTGGCAATGAGGCCGGTCAGGGAGAGCTGGATGTTTCCATGGCTTTCCGTAGGCATATACTATGAAACTTTTGATGCAAAATAATCGCAAATCACACGAAAGCGTTTCAATAAACCTTCTATATATTTACCGGTAGATTGTCTAACTCGGCCAAAAAGTGCAAGATGTTCCAGAACTAGGAGAGAAAAAAAAAGACAATTGTTAACAATGCGTAGAGGAACATCGCGTCGGATACGTGATAAAATAATTGAAAATAGTCATTACAAGCAACAAATTTCTTTCCATAGCCTCTTAAAAATATCAGGATAGATTTCTTATCAGCCTAAGCTTCCAACTTAACTGTAATACTCACCCACGCACTTTCCAAGCACAAATATATATATATATATATTAAAGACAAAAAAAATCCACCAAACCACACGATTTAAAGAGCACACGAGTATACGTCAGTGAGAGAATGAGAAGAGCGGGTGAAAGACAAACCAAGGTGAACTTTACTGATATAATTCTTTATCGTCGCTTGGAATGCCGACAAAGCAAAAATAGAACCTGTGAAACAATTTATAAAACATCAATGACGTTACTTTCCGCAAAAAGAAAACACACTGCCAAACGCACATAGCTACACTACTTGAAAATATGGTGCATCACAATTCTATAGTGTAAAACTCAAATACAAACAATATTCATATTTTTAAGAGTCCTAGCTACAAGATAATACTGCAGACTCCCGTATAAATAAAACTCTTCATAGTCCACTTAACAGTCTAATCTGAAGTCTATTTTCGCATGAATAGCACCGTTTTACACGTCCTTTGGGCGGTAAAGGTTCCCATTGCGCTCTTCTGTGACAATTTAAAGACCCTAAAAGTTTGGTAAATAATAGCTAGGTACCTTTTGTTATCAAAAGTGTAGAAATATTCATCTGCTTAGAAACATCTCTCTGCCATCAAAGTCTGAGAACAGTCATAGTACTATGAAGTTCCGAAATAAGCGACTACCACGATTAAAAGTCTTAGGTGTTCTGCGGAGTCCCCCGCCTATTGCACTGTATTTGCTGCACGAATTCCACGAACGCAAAAAGTGTCAGGCCGTTTAGCAGTGCAAGAATTGTAACTAGAAACGAGTTTCATGTCAAAATATGAGCAACTGAAATACAAACACATGAATTAAGAAGCCAATATACTAAGCACAATGAATTGCAGCGGTCTAGTTGTGCACCACGAGAGTGTCAGGTGTGGACGTACCACACGCACACAGGCAATAACTTGAGCACAGTAACAAGATCTGCCGGACCTTATTACACCAGCGATGAATTACATGCAGCTCGGTCACTAGGATGCCACGGGCGTGTGCAGAAACATAACTTACATAAACGGCGCTGATAAACTGACAATGTGGCAAATAAATTGATCGCAGTAGTAGCGCAACATATTTATATGATGTGTTTAGGGTGTTATTATTAAGTTTATGAGAGATGCTCTCAATATTTGTGTCTCTAAGAAATGGATCACATTAGGTAAAAAGCACGTTATCACGCTGCTCTCTTTATAATTGGAATACAGTGGAGCCTGAATGACGAACCAATATGCAACTTCTTATCAAACTAACAAAAAAATAAAAATTGATACACATAAACTATGTAGTAGCGTTCGGCAAGCACTCTAAAAGCAGAAACAATGTTGCTGAGAAAATATTTTGTTACTGCGTTGGCACCCACCAATTCATGGTTAAAAACTAGAGAAACACTCGAGAGAGCGCATATCCCCGCCAAGAAACGCAACGTTACCGAAAAATTGAAAGTGGCCCAGAAACCGTACAGAACTCGTTTTGATCATCACCAAAGTTTGGTCGTTTGTGCCTCTTAACACGGCTGAAAGTTTGTGTCATTTTTATTGAAGATCCGTTCATATTGTTTCGTTACATTGTGGCAAACACTAAGACACGCATATAGCTAGTCAAGTACACGAACGGATCACCACATCAGCACCAAATTTTGTCACATTTCCTTTGAACATTTCTAACAATTCCTGCAACTTACTGAAAGATCCGTTCCTAACGTTTTGGGCTATGTTACTGATCAACAAAAATATATATAGACAAACAACCAAACGGTTAAACGGATCTTTACCGAAAGTTAATCATGTTTCTCCCAACATACCTAACAACCTTGTAAATTTCGCGAAGATCCGTCTACAACTTTTTGAGTTATCTTGGTGACAGACAAACGCCGACAAAAACATAACCTCCTTGACGGAGGTAATAATATACACACATACGTCAGCGCCCGCTTTCTGAGATAAGCCTTTGACAACGGCGATTTATGGTTCTTTAAATGTCCAGCAAATGGAAAAGTCCCCACAAAAAACATTTGAGTCTAATCATAAATCCAGCTCAACTTGCATTTTTTTTATATCTATTTTGTACATCATTTGACACAAGCATGCGTGTAGTGAATAACACATAAAAATTCTATTTAAAGTGAAATAGCTAGCTATAGCTTTGCAAAGGGTCACCTAATATCGGTAATGCAAAGCAGAATTAACCGGATCTCAGTCTCGTTTTTACCACCAGTGCTAGTCAAAAGAATGAGAAAAAACGTACAGCACGGTGGTCTAATATTAACATAAAAGTAGAAGTGGGCAAAGAGGGAATTATTTTCACAAGGAACACGATTACAAGAAGCTAATCTGTTGAACCCCGATTTTAGTCCAGACCTTTACATTGAACAAAACCGCATGCACTGACAAATTTGAGAGAGAAATTAACGTATTACAGTTGTGAAGCACGCAATACAGGGATAATGCAGGCCTCGAAATAGATGGCATTAAATATCTAAAAGATCCGATACACTTTTATTTACATTTGGGAGTCCTACGAATAGGATATGGAACCAGTTTCTTACCAACTTAGAAAAACTTATCTCAATGTTCAACCTCGCATTTTGGTAGTGCAGAATGGAGAATGAGAATGCTGGGGTGCTATGAAAATGGCCGCACTCTGCTCTTTAGATATCAAGAACCTGACAGCAAACAGCCAAGCAGGTGTCATATACCTGCCATAGCAGAATCACAACCACAAATGGGAGCAATGACAATGTCTTACATTACATTCTTTGCTATCATTTTTGTCCGTCGGCGATAATATCAGTAATTATTATAAGAACCATGGCAGTGTGGGCAGACTCTTGGGATACCAATATTACCTAGCAACCCTATTTCGACTAAGCTGAAGATAAAACAAGTGACATGACATCCAAACTCGTACAATGCGTGACGGCAAGCAGCGTCGCATATAGCAAGCGCCGTGTTTGTGCAAGTTCCCGCACGCCCTCGTCTTCATCTAATACACCAAGTCTCAACATCCATTGGATCAATTCGTCAAGTCCGTCTAAGAGAGTGGATTCTAATTTGTTTCAGTTCAAGTATTGTTAAATATGACTTAATATGTTGTCACAGCTATTCAGGATAAGAAAAGGTATATTTAAATCAAATATCTCAGTATGCGCACAAAGAATCTCTTATGTAACCAAATGGTTCAACCTAACACATTTGGAGGTGACGACCAAAGAATCTAGTTCTTCATACTAAAAATGACGCACATAAAGTGATGCCATAGCCCTCAAAATCAACTTGTTTCCGGTGGAACTATCTGCTACAATAACTAGAGAGTTCTAGGTGTTAACAATATTATGGAAAAAGCGAGCAAGAGGGGAATCCACGTTTTGTGTGCCAGATGATGATACATGTGCCCGTTATGCCGAGGCCACATATGAATTGGTACGCCCAACTTCTAGCTAGGATGAGTAGCTCGCGTGCCGTTTCGACAGATGCTCACCTAAAATCGGTAGCATAAATGACGTACTAGTCTCTCATCATTGCATCAGGTTGCCTGTGCGAATGCATAGTGTGGTCCCGGCACAACACGACGAAAACCAAAGAAATACAAGCTTCAGGCACTGAAAGTCGTACTGCCATAAAGCGCACGCACAGAAAAGTGAAATAAACGGTTGGATGGGTAACCTTAAGATGTTTACAGCTGCAACCGTATGCACCGTTGTCAACTGGTATAACTATGAGCTTCATTCCTGATCTGCGAATCAGGACATAACTTTTCGCCGAAGCAGTTTCAAAACATCAGCACAAATGTCTCAAAATAGTTCACTTATAATCTGGCAACAATTCAATCTCTTTAAAATAGAAGCAGACGCTGAAAATTCGGGGAAAAATTGTTGCATTGCGAACGGCGCGCGAGGAAGATCTACCAAGCAGAAAGGCCGAGGCAAGAGGGAGGAAGAGACCGACAAACCTACCTAAAGCAGGGACGAAGGTCGTGATCTTATCAAAGCGAGTGAGTGGAATTAATGGACGTGATGACATTCCTCTGCAAGAGGAAGACATGAAGTGAGGAGCGTGTCTGCCACAGGGAGGGGGAAATGTCACGGCAGAAACTGCCATTGTTTTCCCTCAGCAAAACAAACAAACAGAAGGCCTACCCGAGAGGCTTCTTTCTGAGAAGTGGAGCAGGTGAGCAGAGGACAGACATGACAAAGGTACATGTCGGCAAACTTATACTGAAACAGAGCTCCAAGGTCTAGCAAAATTAGCATGGCAAGAGAACGATTCAACTCTTAATGCCGAATATTATATAGCATTGTTTGTACGAAAAACAATGCAAAAATATGGCCCTGCAACTAAACGCTAAGCAAAAATGGGTTTACTGAACAGATACGGAAGAGACCCCGTGATTCACTACTAAAGGAATAGACTGGCTACCGTATTTCACACGGTTTGTAGCGCCTCAGTCACTTGCAGGTGTATCAAGAAATACGAAAGATAGAAAGTGTAGCGTATCAAATAATATAGGACACCCATTAACGCTTTGTACGAGACCAGTAAACTGGGAAGGAAAACGAAGAGCGATAACGAAGTAGCAGAATGGATGACCTATGAAAAAAATGGCATGTAGTGCGCATGGAGAAAGTACATAGAAAAACTTGTTCTGAAGGCCTCACTAAATTTCTACTGAGCTATTTGGTTCCAGTTAGTAAATGAAGTAAGGCAAAAGGAAGACACTTGCAGCATATCCAAAATTAGAGGGTATGCGTGTCAAAACGTGAAAATATCGTACGAAATGACCGTCAAACTGTGAAAATAAATTGCCAGACTGCAGCCAGAGAGAAGCACAAATTTTCTAGCACACACCTGCATGATAAAAAGCAGACACGATGAGTGGGGACGTGAATAAGAAAACGATGGATAGTGCTCAGAGAAACAAACGCTATCATACCCCAACATGAAAAATTATCATTATTATATTAAAAAATTGTGGCCTCTACTTTTTACTCTACTTGTGATCAAAAAGAAGATATCAGCAGAAACGTTGAACCCAAGCAAGGAGGTATTTCTACACTGGATGAACGTACACGGGCAAAACAAGCCGGGATGAAGAGAAATAATAGAACAAAATAGGATGGGTAGCCCGCTCAGTCCGTCGCTAGCAAATATTTTCCTATGTCATCATGAAACTCTTTGGCTTAACG
>LQNS02277275.1:12328250-12356322 GCA_001587735.2 Parhyale hawaiensis | reverse complement strand
TAATGGTTTTTTGCTGGATTTCCTTTAGCAGCGTTTTGGGCTTCCCGGTGTTGCAAATGCTTCATTTGGGTTGTATTACCTGTCCGTGGGAGCTCAAGCGTGAAGTTTTAATAATAATAAGCACTCCGTTGCATCGTCGTTCGTACTCTCTTCTGAGGTTTCCTTCATCCAATATCTATTTATTTTGTGTCCACTCTTAACGAAATAGATGGGCGAAAAATTGGCCAGGATGCAGATTTCGTAATCAACGATGACGAGGTTGCAGAACGTTAAAGAGAAATCCTTACCCCTTTATTATCTGAATGCACTTCTTGCCCCGTTGGAAATTTTGGCGAGCTTGTTCCTTTCTGATTGGATTCAGTAGGCAATCTTCTACCGGCAAAAATATTGTGATTGCGTTTTTTTACTGTTCCGGTTCCCAGTATTGGTTTTGCTGTAATGTAGGTCTCATCCCTGCAGGCCGGATCTTCCATTAATGAAACAAAAGCTGTATAACCATGAGTTTTGCGATAGCAAAATAAGGAGTGAATATCAGCTTGGAATTGATCAAGCGTTAAGTGGTACTAAGAAAAATATAGTTCAGTCAAAAGAATTCGCTGGAAATGCCCAGGGCTCAACGTATTATGGATACCAACTAATTGTTGAAACTCCAGCGTCGAAATTTGGCAGCGATGTAAATTCAATATTAAAAAGGCGTCTGCTCAGCGTGAAGATTCAACTTCTACGATATCATTCAGCAATGAAAGCGGGGATCCAGAGCTCGGGATCCAGAGGCCGGAGATCCAGAGCTATATTTGTCACCGGTACTCCAAGCGGTGAAATTGTTTGGTATCTCATCTTGTTTTTCAGTACATGAATTTTCTCCCATTAAACTATTATAACTGCGTGACGGAGAGACGGACCAACATTGGAGCAAGGGAGGGAGCAAGCAAGCTACCAACAACTGTGTTTTATTATATAGTGGATTAAGAATGACCGTCGTGTGTTTATATATTTATATATGTTTATTTATTTATATGTTCGATGTCACGCTCTTTAGAATAGATAGGAAAAAATTCTTTCTTTTCCAACGTTGAAGTTCACTCAATGCAGATACATATATACAGCTTCTCTAAGAACTCCGTTGCATCGTCGTCGTACTCTATTCTGAGGTTGCCTTCATCCAATATTTCTGCTTTTTCCTGTCCGCTCTAAACGAAATAGATGGCGAAAAATAGGCCAGGATGCATATTTCGTAATCAACGATGACGAGGTTGCATGAGGCTTAAGTGAAATCCTTACCCCTTTATTATCTTTGCATTTCTTGCCCCGTTGGAAATTTTGGCGATCTTGCTCCCTTCAAATGGGATTCAGTAGGCAATAAACAATATTGCAGAAGAAGGCTAAATTTGGAATACGGTACTTATCGTAACATTGAATGCAGTTCTTGCTCTTCCAGCTTCTCTTACCGTTCCCGTGGAGTGTGATATTCATAAGTTCTTCCCTACATCGCAATATTTTCTTTTGGTTTACGATGTAGACATTTTGTAGCAAATCAACGGAGCGTAGAGGAACCGATTATTTCCTGCATAGTAGACGTAACAATTCTTTATTCCAACTTTTCGGAAGCGAAAATTTAGTTCTGCTGAAACTATCTCACTGTGTATTATGGATACGCAGCAGAAATGAAATTCGGTGATGTTTCAGCGCTAAAGAATGCAATTAATGTTTTGCATGCCATCTAAAGGAGGGAAGGAGTGTGTTGAAGAAGAATTGAAGTGTACTGCTCCGAAGAAAGCACCCATCTCTTACGATAACTTGAGTTGGCCGTCGTAGCGTTTTCCTCTATTTGTATTTTAGTAAGGAAAGTACAATCAATGAAGAAGTGTCATCAGTTATCACAAATTTCTTGTGATGAAGAAGAAGCACGTCAATGAAGAGAAGATTTTGCACCGGCCTCTATTAAGCAAATATATAGATTATTGCGTGAATTTTTCTCGCCTGGTTCACTAGTCTATATTACAATTCTGCTTGAGGCTCCATCTGCTCGTACGCCCATCCATCCATGCGTCTGTACGTGACGCTTTTCACTGTAAGCTAGGGGTAAATTTAACTTGCCAGAAGTTCTGTTGTTCTCTGGGAGGAAGCTCAATAATATCTGTCTTCTTTTCACTAGCTGTTAAAGAAATTTTCTGTCAGTATCGAAGCTAAGACATGAAGTTCCTTTTGCACGTATCATGCCTACATACCGTACCGATTTTTATATCTTGAAATATTCACGTTGCTGAGGTCGCATAACGATTCAAATATGGGAAAACTCGCATCTAGACTACGGTGCAGCGAGCTGTTCTGAACTGTTTCATTCTAAAGCATTTTTGAAGTGAAAGAGGGATGTTTAAAAAAATCCCGTGAGCTGGCAGAAAAAGTGTTTCCGGCGACATGATCAATTATTGAAAAAAAGAGGGCTGAGTCCGTTGCATTTTACTTTTGTGTGAAAGCGATCGCACATATAAAGTAAAAAGTAGTCACGAATCCCGATATTGAATTGAAATCATAATATTCACGGATGAACAATGAAAATGTTGAAAATATGAATGCCTAACCAATAATATCTTCAGACGATGAGAAAATCCACTATATAATAAAACAAAGTTGTTGGTCGCTTGCTTGCTTCCTCCCTTGCTCCAATGTTGGTTCGTCTTTCCGTCACGCAGTTAAGAGTTTAATAGGAGAAAATTGATGTACTGAAAAACAAGTTGAGATACCATACAATTTCAGCGCTTGGAGTAAGGGTGACAAATATAGCTTATGAAATGTTATGGTCTAAAGTGGAAATATTGCATTTTCTGAATCTCGCTTCACTTTCGAAACTAGCTTGGTACTTTTTGATATGACGATAATGATTCTGCTTCTGAGCGTGGTAGATGAAAAGAGGTATCTTCGATAGAGTTTTTGATCCTGTCGGGCATAGCCAAGATATCTCGCATGCTCTTTTGGCTGACTTCCTACTTGGCAGCTCGAGAAGCTCAGTCTTGGTTGGAATTTTGGTTTCTTTTGTGCATAATCACTTTTTTTTTTCTTTCTTTAGCTGAATGGCTTCGATGCAGTTGAAACTTCATGCTGAGCAGACGCCTTTTTATATTGAATTAGTGCACCAAACGCAACCGTTTTGTTGAATATGTCATGAAAGTATGTATTTGAAAATATCTTACCATCCTATCGAAAAAGCTCACAATACTGTACTCCAAATTTCACCATGTCCACAAAGTCCACGAAATTCACCAAGGGCACAAAAGCAACCAAGTTCACAAAAGGCCCGTGACCATTGCAGGCCTTCACCAATAACCCAAGAATTCCCGGGCTCGTATCCTGGGTACGGTTTGGCAAAAAAGAAGTTGGGTGCCTTAGAATCTTTTTCTTCAGTATTAGGTAGGGGAAAATAAGGCTTCGGACGGACGGGACGGACAGACGGACGGACGGGACTGACAGACAGACAGCTCTCTTATTATAGTATAGATTAATTTACATCGCAGCCAAATTTCGAGGCTTGAGGTTCACCTCTCGCTCGGTATCCAGGTTACCGTAAGTCCTGATTATTTTTGATGAATTCTTTTGACTGAACTATATTTTCTTAGTACTGCTCAACGTTTGGCCAATTCAAAACTGATATTCAGGCCTTATTTGGCAAGAGAGATAATTTGCTCACGCAAAACTCATAGCTGTACAGCTTGCATTATATTAATGGAAGATCAGGCACACAGGGATAACGTTTGGCCAATTCTAGACTGATATTCGGGCCCTATCTTGCAGGTGGGGTATATTGTTCTCTCAAAGCTCATGGCAATACGCCTTGCGTTTTATTAATAGAAGATCAGGTCTGCAGGGTTGAGACCTATTTAACAGCAAAACCCATAGTTGAAACCGGAAAAACAAAAAGCCTTATCACAAAATTACTGCCGTCATTTTTGACGGCTGGGCCCTCTAGTTAATAATAAAGATTAGCGAAGGCGTAAAGATATAGAAGAAAACAATGAGAAGAGTACTTCCGAAGAATGAGATTGCTGTAGTCTATTGGTTTTTATGCTGTCTTTATGTCTAGCTATATCATGAAATACTAGGGCGAAAACTTTGCTGGTAAAACATCTACGAGGTCCACCGGTGATATAGTGTCTGGCATACACGGCTACGTTAGGCTCTCCTGCATACGAGTCGAAATTAGGAAGCGCTTCACATTCTTGGAATATAACTACATGTTTTTGAGGGAGGACGACGGCTGAATCTATTAAGACACATCGATTCGAAATAGGTACCATTGTGAATTGAAACTCAATAGAAATTCACAGAGTGATTCGAAACTGAGCAAGTGGCCCTCGTTGTAGCGGAATAGCTGTCGCGGCTCGGAGTTTAAACAGTTTTTAAATACAACAATATTAAACAATCCGAAACTGCATACAAAGCAGCTTACTGGAAAGTATAGGGAAAAACGTTCCCATGTTTCGAGGTTAAGAGGTTAGACGGAGTTCGTAAGGATAAGAGACAGACGCTATATATGGGGCAGGTTAGGTTGAGGATCTATATTAGGTGGAATTAAAGTGAGTTATGGTAGCGTAGGTTAGAATTGCTTCATTTTACAAAGTGAGAACATTATCCAACCGTGGAAATTCCACGGGTCCGGCTAGTACTGATGAATATGCTATCAACAGAGAAAGATAAGCATTTGGATAAAATTACGAAAAGCAGAATTAGAGGGGAGAGACAGAGCGACATTGAATACAGAACACTTTCTCCCATTTCGACCAATTAAAAACTTTCTACTTCCTTATTCACAGTGACATGAATTGAAACAATTCGAACAAACAGATAATGTGGTCAGGAAGACAGGCTCAGGTGGTACCAAATCATCAACAAAAAGAGAAGACTAAAGACTGAAAATGACAGCTAATTGCAACAAGAAAAAACCTAAAAAAAAATTGGCCACAGGATTCAAAACCACAGATGTCTCCTTTCGGAGAACAATAAGCAAGAAATCGAAGGAAAATGGTGCATCATCAAGACGATGCAAAGAAAAAGGTTCATGGGTTGTAAAAAAAAGAAGAATATCAAGGATTGGGAGAGCTTTGCTTTGTTACTGAAGGCGGCACATTCCCTTCGGAAAGGTTCAGAGAGTTATTTGGTCGGATGAGCCACGTTTTTTTTAATGAATGATACTTCTGAACGGTGTCTTCGAAGATCAGGAGAGAGATTCAGGGCTAGCTGTCTTCAAATGAAACAGTTATGCTAAGAAACGGAGGGAGTATGGTTTGGGAAGCTTATTCATCCCTTCGCGTACGTTGGAGAGTTAATTACGGGCGATAAGAGCATCAATGCCAAAGAATAAACTGGTATTTTACAGAAAAGCGTATATCCGACCGCTCAAAGTATCTCCTTTCTCTTCTAGGGAAAATGTCATTTTTCAGCACGACAACGCCCAAGCTAACACCGCAAATTCAACCAAAACTTGGTTGAGCGAGAACTATTTTCAGCCAATATTCTGACCCTGGCCGGATAAAGAGCTAATCTTAACGCCAATAAAAACTTGTAGAGTGTGATGAAAACACAATTGGCTAGTAGTTAATTTGCAAGTAGAAATTCACTCTGGAAGAGAATACATCAGAGTTGGAAAATATCACTCCTCAACAAAGTAAATATACGACCGACAGCATGCCCTAACGAATTGTCTTCTTAAAGTCGGCTCACGGAGGAGCTATACGGTATTAGTTGAATACCAACTTTTGCTCAATGCACAATAAATAGTATTCCAATTTGCGCTTTGAAGCGTTCATTTCTATAAAAAAAAAAACAATCAAAATTCGCATAAGTTTTTTTTTTTGCCCGGGAGTGTAGATCCCATACCCCTATTATCAAATTGTTTATGGTAGACTCTCGGCACATTAACTACACCAGTTTTCAGTTCGTACTCCAAAAAGTAAAAAAAAAAACTATGTATATTCGTTTTTTTCGAGTCATCACAACTAAATATGCTTGGTGGAAGCATTTGACTACATTAATAAAAGCTTTTGCAGTGTGTACATCTTCCACAAATTTAAGCACGTAACATACCTTAACTCACATATCTAGTTTACCATCTACAGATCTGCTTGCGAAGAATGCAGACTTTCCGCCATATATCTCGTGATATTGTACGTCTGGTTGCGGAATTTACAGCCAAGTTTAGTTCATTATACGATGTATTACACTGCATGCGTTGAAGCACGTTACATTATTTATTGCATTTAAGTAAGAAATAACCCCAACAATGTTTAAACAATATTCTTTTCACCCTTCACTGCCTACTGTACACATTTATACAGTGTCTAGTGTTACTAATAAGACAGGCGATGTCTAATTCAGATACTTCACGAGCACCGAAAAGCACGGAGAGAGGAGTGCAGAAGTTGCAGGTGTAATCAACACATGTTACGGTTACTGAGAAATTCCATGAATTACATGATTAGAAAGAACTAAGATTTTCTATTCTTATACCGAAATTACACCTCATTTACTATTGCTACATTATAACGCTAGAAATGTATGTTTAACCATCTCTAGAAAAGATTGATTGCATTAGGGTCACATATGATGATGAAGCGATATTCCCAAAGACAGATCTGAGTTACAGCGAGAAGGGAGAAAATACACACAAGAATAATATGAAGAACACATCATTTGCAAACACTGGAACACACAGACAAAAGAGAAAACATTCAAGAAACTTAGAAAACTTACCTGAGCTTTAGAGCGCACAGAGTCAGGGTCTCGATATGGCAATACAGGCCGTCGCCGCTCTTGAGGCAGATGAGAGATCTCGGAGGGGGGTTTTGGTTTCATTTCTGCAGGGGCCCGCTCAAATATCATTACTCTTTCAGCCACACTGCCTTGAGTGAGGAAAGGCCTAATTGCGGCAGCCCCCGCAGCGGCGTGGAATGCAGCAGCAGTAGGAGATTGGGACCTCTCTCTGATGTGAGCTTTTTGTTGGTCAGTCAGCTCAGGATGGGGTAAAGTGGCCAGAACGCCAGCAAGAGGCTCAGGAGATCCAGACTTCCTCTGCATTTTTCTCAACTTTCTGCGATAGAACTCTGGCAAGGTGGACAGCACAGGATCGTATGGCCTTAAAAGTCCCTCTGCAGGCTCGAACCGATTTTTTGCAGATAGCACCCGGCCATCGCCATTGACAGCAGCATTTCTGAATCCGGGCAAACTTCTTTCGTCTTGTAGCCGTACGGCTGTCTTGGGATGTTGTTGGGCTTCCTGGAATCTGACCTTTGCGTAATCAATGGCAGACATTTGGCTTACTTCTGGAGTTGAAGATCTGATGCGGTTTGTCGAAGAATCTAACTGAGGTCTTTTAGTTTCATCAACATCCACAGTCACACTAATCGAGAATTTTGGCTTTTGTTTTGCACTATTACTGGAAGTGCTCGAGCTATAGCTAGAAACGCTACTGCTGGTACTACCACCAGGCCGAGACGATGGCTGCTGGCTAGCAAGGCGCTTTTGTTCGGATTCCTGAATCAGTGAACTTGATCTTAATGACTGTAAAATTCTCTCCTCTTGAGTTGGATGCCCCAAATTGATAACTTTATGACGAGTTGGAACTGATACCGGGGAACCTGGTCCTTCTACCCTTGTTTCTAGTGTAGTTACATAATTACTGTTGGATGACCCTGATGTGTTCTTTGGCGGCGATACGCTCACAGAAGGAGAATAGGAAGGTGGCGATTGAGGACCCGGAGACGGTTGTTTGAATTTCAGGGGCCACGTAGATGTGCTGTTTTGAGAAGTCTCGTTCCATCCAGGCTGCGCGATGGGAGGTGGACTGGGTGATACCGACCGGCGGGATCTGAAGTCCAGCTCAGAATTGTTTGTATTGCTACTCTTTTGCCATCCATCAGTCCCTGGTGATTCGTTTCTGCCACTAGCGTAGCGTTTGGAAAGAGGATTGTCCCCTACTGTGCCGGGAGAATTATTAGGCGAGTAGCGAACCATCCCTGAACTTGTAGAAGAGAATGGTGACGAGGGTGAAAAAGCATCAGGAGAAAACGGTGACGACACTGAAGAAGGTACAGAAGAAGCTTCTAACACTCGTTCATCACTCACGGGTGGAGTAGATCGAGAGGTAATGGCCATCTGTCTCTCAAAACGCTGCAATGCGTCCTGAATACTGGACGGTGCACTTTTGGGTCGTTCGTTCAAACGTGTACCGCTCTGACGAGCTTTGTCCTCCAAAACAAAAGTATTTACCAGGTCTCGCAAAGACACTTCAAGTTTTGGATCAGAAATCATCGCTCGTCCATCACTAGATTGTTCATTTCCAGTATACGAAGATGATCTTTCGGGCGGCTGGGGAGGAGACACATGAGACGCCCCAAACGGCCGAGGTGAATTGGTGTGCACGAAACCCCCGCTGTTAGGAGATGGCGAAGCAGATCGGAACGGCGCTTGCCCTTGAGTCTGAGGACTGTTAGGAGAAACGTAAGGTCTGGGGCTAGCGTTGAGAGTCCGAACAGGTGAAGACGCATGTTGAGACTGGCTCTGCACTTGCTGCACCTGCTGATTCTGGAAGGGTTGTGACTGACTAGAGTACGGTTGCTGGTTGTAAGGCGACTGAATGTATTGGCTATCTTTTTGATGCTTCTGAGATTGTTGATGTGTATATTGTTGCTGTTGGTACGAATTCTGTTGTGGATACGATTTAGAAGAAAACTGTTGCTGTTGTTGCTGGCGTCCGTTAGTCAAGGAGGATTCAATGACCCGTCGCGGCACAGCTGGAGAGGATCCTGGAGGAGCAGGACTAATGCTTCGCATAGGCGTACGAGGAACGGGTGTGGCGGAGCGAGGAGCTGAGTCCACATCGTCCTCTGTCGTTATGCTGTGATACCGAATTAGTTGGTTAGGGTTGAGTCCTGTGGTTTTCCACGTTTGATAAATAAGCTCTGCCTGACTGGCAATCTGTTCAGCAATGCTCGAAACATCGTCAGTTTGCATGAGTTTGGAAAATGCGTGATGGGAAGAATCAAAATGGGATGAGGAGGGCGATGCGCCCCCTCCGCGGCGCCCCGTGGTGGCCAGCTCGGAATCACTTTGGAACCTGGACAGCTGATGTTGATCAGGCGCGGGGTTCCACGTGTGGACGATGTTCAAGGACGATCTGCGTGGCGGGGAAGGATCAGGATTCTGCGGGGCAGTGCGAGTATAGGAGGGTGTGCTGCTGCTGGTAGTCGTGTGTGAAGCCCTAGGACTGGAAGACTCAAAGTGGTAAGGAGGCAAGCTGGTGGCGCGGCTAAGGGTGGCAGTGGCGGGGGCAGAAGAAGGTTCGCAGGAGGGTAGCGGCCGCCGCGCCGCCAAGAACTGTTTCAACGCTTCCGTGTCTAAGGTAACTCGACCAATATTACGAGCCAAGTCCAAGATCTCAACAGTGGCTGGGGCACAGAAAGCATAATGCTGATTACAGTGCGGTACTCGACAGTCACTTGTGGCAACTACATGAAAAACCCGACGGTTCTCGGCACGACACGGGCAATGCGCTACACGGGTCTCGGCCAACTTTCTTCCAATGGCCACATCACTGGACATCAACACATTCGCTCGGATTCAACTTATTAACAGCAGAATATTAAACACAAATATCTCTGAAAAACAAAAAAATAGAAGTCCTGAAAGAAAAGATCGCACATTATTCTCTGCTGACAGATACAATGACCTACAGACTGAACTTATTACTAAGCCACAGCACTGAAAAGACCACTACACACTCATCAACACGGTATGTCAAATTCGATATTTTGTACTAACACAAGCCGTTCTGTAACAATCACACATCACCTAGTTACGCACAACTCAAAACCACGAAAGAACCGGCATTAAAAGCCTCTCGTCACAAGTGGTGCACCTGTTGGTGTATGAACACAAGGCACTGAAATTACAAACACTGATATCTAAACTTCATTCGACACGCACTGAACACTTGCCGAGATAACACTGAGGAACATATCAAAGAAGTGATCGCGAAGTGATACTGCGGCAGTAATAGCAAATAACGGGAGCACTGGGCATAAGAAGGAGCCCACTGCATGCACAGGGAGCTGAGCAAGAAGCACAACTGCTGGTGGAGAGCAAAGGCTCTGCCAACACCGTCGGCTAAAAATGACACCACAATATTAGCTCTTGCTGGGCTTCATGCCAGCTTAAGAGTGAGCCTCGTTCCTGTGACATTTGAAGTAAACCATCGCCGCCACATTACAATTAATACCTTCAACCGACATCATATACTCATATAGTTGATAATAATATGCACCAGCTGTTCCTTTCTCGTAATGGCTCAAGCCACCAACGGTAATAATTATTAGCAAAAGCTTAGAAAGTCAAGCTGATGCATCAGTGATTACCGAGCCGTAGGTACTGCCTCAACATACAGTTGATGCTTGAAATAGCGCAAAACTAACATTCGTACGTTATGATAAGCAAAATAAAGTAAAATAAGATGGTACGTTACTACACGCAGGCATAAGGTAACATTAAAAAGTTTACAAATTATTGGTGATATACAAGAAAAAAACATGCAAGGACAGTGAGGAATGCGGCGGGGAGGAGCACTGACAGCGGCTGCGTTTGAAGTCACGAGGGAAAATGCTCAAAATACATTAGGGAGAACTGATACGCAGTCGAAATTGAACGAGAAAACACAACGACGCGTACTGTAGATGAAATAACACAATAAACACAAGCACTGCAAATGTGTGAATAGCGCGCAGAGAGAAAAAGAAGTGAATGAAATCTATGTACCTCCAAGTAAGGGCTCGCTTGCGAGAACTCTTAATAGTTTCCAGATGAGTTAATAAGCCAAGCAATAGAGTCAAGGCAAAAATTCGAGAAACATATTTTAAAACAAGAAGAACATGCACTTATTGCATCAGGTGGGTATTGCCACAAAGCCAATTAGCCACAGCATGAAAAACGCGGCAGTACCTACATACACACTTCGCGACTCTTTGCTGCAGGATAACGGTCACAACCATAAAAGATTGTATTTCAAACGGAAAAGCAAAATATGTAGTAGTAGTAGTAGTAGTAGTAGTATTCTCTTCTAGTTTAAGCCTTCCTACCCACAGAGTACACAGCGATCCAAAGAGAGGAAGAAAGAAGGGACATAAAGAATGTCAAGAGAAACGTGGCACCAATGCACGAGTCAACGCGCATGGAAACAGCAAGTCGGGAAATAGTAGAGAAAGAACAAAACAAACATCATCTGTAGGAGTATGAAAGTGGAAGTAATGTAGGCAGGAAGACAGACGTCCTGAAAGCCTAGCTAATGGCTTAGGTAACCTACCTATACAATCCCCCAGGGGTGGCTGCTCCCCATAGCATTGGATGGGCGAACCTAACTAACCTATATAAGCCTATGACCCATCCTATGCCCCCTGAGGGGGAAAACCAAACTATTTTCCAGTCTATCTTCAAGTGTAAATAAATAAGAAGCTGCTACATTTCGAACAGCTCTAGTTGTGGCCGTGTACGTAACACAATATAATGCATAGTAACCCATGAATAGCTCATCAAGAGATAAGTCTGCGAAAACACAAACAAATCTTGATAATAACCTCCCTCACTTTTATAACGTGAAGGACATAGTATACTACCGATGTACTACCGCAGCAATATAAACTGATCTGTGAAGAAAAGACTGCTATCCATAAAAATAAATGTATTCTGGTCATACAAATGTCGTTGATATAATACCACAGCAAACACTGATAGAGCAAACAACCGAGAATATTCATGGCTGAAGTACAGGTATGTAGGGCTAGTAACACTGCATAAATGACTTACTGCGTGTTTCGATAAGACCAAATACAGAGTATGAAAACCAAGCAAAGACAACGATACAATGACCACACTCGTTCCCAAGATTACAGCTTTAAATCAAAGATATTATCGGTATATAAATAGAACGAAAACAGAACGCACAGACATCTGCGCACACCATCCCTGAAATAATCAATTTAAGCAAAAGCATAGTCGGAAGGACTGATGCCAAATTAAAAATGCGAGATCTGCCGCCATACGCTTGCAGCGTGTTGGAATTTCTCACGAAACATGAATAGCCATTTATGTATTAACACGAATTAATGTAGGTATATCTTCCATTGTTTCGATCCAAGGTCCAGGGAAAAGTTTATCAAATTCGAAATTAATCCCTGCAGAACATACCGCTATAATAATCCCGAAAGATAGCGGCAGACTATGCGAGAATCATTCAAGCTTTTCAAGTACTCTAATATGAATAAGAACGTCCTGGACGTTGGCTGCTACAAACAGAACTAAAACAGAGGCCAGACAGACCAAGAGGCCGGCGTATGAGGAGCGTATAATGAGGGAGCCATTAGTGTCGCCCCCCTGCAGTGAACCTAACACACTTTGGACTTCTCTCTGGCTGATGGCCACACAACTGAGAGCTACTGGATGACCTCTGGCTGCGGCGAGTCCTCAGCTGTAGCGATTACGGTAGGCCTCACTCCATGAACTATATAACTTGATACCGGTAACGACAGGACCAACGGCTACCAAACGGCTTGTGGCGGGGATGAGTGAGGTTATTCATTACCTGAGGCAACTTGTAGTGTTCGGGTGATCCTAGCAAACTAAACAACGACGAGGGCCAGCGAGTTGCTGAGTGGCTTCTGAAAAAGTTTTCCTGCTATTGAAACATCGAATAAGTCTTAGTTTTGGTGCCTAATATATAACATACCCACGTGATGTAAATCATCAAGACGAAGCTTTCAAGTAATGAACGATATCTAAGATGCAACTTTCTTCGAGTTTACAGTTACTTGCCTCTTTAAGTGTGTTAGTATACAGCATATTCACTAGATATGAGTACAAAGGTGCCGCGCTAAACATGAGTACTAAGACACAGCGTTAAGCAAGCTAATTTAGTTCATTGCAAACTGGATTATTTTAACACACATTTAGCAACTTGTTAACGTTAACTTCACTGAGTGTTAGATGACCGAGTCATGTCATCTGGCAAGAGGGTAGAACAATGCTTGTGATTGACACACAAAAAACAGATCTGAGAACAGATAGAAAAATCAATTGGCTCTTAAAAACAGAAGAGCATCTTCTAGGAAATTTTTTATGGAACTACAGGTGCAGGGTATCCCACTAGCCTTTAGGATAGTGAACGACAGGCTTTTGGGATGTGGTTTGAAAGCATATAACCTGAGAAAGAAGCCTTGGCTCACTGAGACAATAAAAATGCCCGTCTGGCCTGTACTAGACACCACTTCAAGTGGACTTCTGTACAGTGGGAGACAGTAATGTGTTACAATTGAATTCGACTATCGTGCTCAATAGAGCCTCAGTTATTGGAAATATAATAAGGAAATGTGAAAAATTAAGAATAGCCTTGATTTATACACCGCCCTTTCTTTTAAACAAGTGACAATCTTTTCAAGCAAAAAAGTTGTGATATTTCATTACTTCCATGACTGTTCCACTGCTTTTGTCGAATTTTATATTGTTGCATGTGGTTTTCTCTGACGAATCAACCATTGTAGTGCTGGATGACCCTACACAGAGTCTAAGGTGGCCGTGTGAAAAATCTTTACGCCAATGATTGAAAAAGGAAGCAAAATTTGGATAGAGAATCATGGTCTGGGAAGCCATTTCGGTCCACGGTACAAGCAGTTTGCACACTATTGAGGATAAATATACACCTAATTATAGAGAAGTACCAAGAGGTCGCCTACTAGGTTGATCAACTAGGAAATAGTGTAGAGAACAACCGGGGACGTTACAACGAAACTTGGTTCACTGTCACGGATAAATCGGTAAAAACACGGTTCGCTCAAAATGGCATTCAGCTTCTCCCCATATAGACAGGAAGTTCGCCAGGCATGAGCCCCCATTGAAAATTTATGGGATACACTGAAGGATGAGATAGGTACACTAGGAGCCCATTACAATCGAACAGGAGCTTAAATGCCGCTTTAGTGAAGTTTTGTTCCACTCACAGAAATTCAGGGTCTGAGCAAGACTTTGATCGTTGGCATGCCAAGTGTGTTATAAAGCCTATATTGATGTTAAAGGTGGCGCAACAAGTGTTAAGTTTCAAGATTGATCGTACATCACTGTAATAAAATAAACCCATTTGCAATCAACAAAACTGGTTTAATTGACCTTTTTGTAGAAAAAGCCAAATTTAAAAAAGTTCATAATAATTATGCCAATACTGTATATCTACCTCCATGGAAAGAGGCAAATAAGAAGCTTATTCTGTGATACAACACGGGAATGAAGACGATGTATGTAGCACATCAGAAAAGAAGGAAATGGCTGTGTATGAACTGTAGCCAAAACAATATCACGGTGTGTCGGTAGAGGCAGTTGGGAAAGATCTAATAGAGAAACTAGAATCAGTAAAAACATGAAAAAAATGAGAGACATGTGGAGAGATTAGAAAACTTTTCATCTATGGCGCTCGTCATGCGAAGACACAGCCCGAAAAGCGATATGGATAACTCTATGTGCAAACAATTAGACGGCCAGCGATCCATCATAATCCTACAATGAGACAGGCGATGGAATACATAGGTCAGGCGCTAGCCATAATCTCATCACAGACATATATAACAGGAGACCTGACGATCATATTAGCTTCACTATATACAGCCTCGGCGTCAACCGCAAAACATGCAGTGAACTTGCCAGCACGCCCTGAAGCACTCACAAGAGTTGAGAAGCTAAATAAATCTAATACAAGAAGATTTGCAGCACGAGAAAGACTAATAGCCTCTGAAGCCGCCACGAGAACTGCAACTGGACCCATGGCATAACTTCAGCGATGTAATTACCGTATTTTCGACACAACAAAAATATTCTCTGGAGTAAAAAAGAACGATACGGATGACCAAACCTGATCGGAAACAGGGGTTTGGGTGCCGTAATTGCCCATAAAATAACGCAGAATTAGCTTGTCGGAGCAAGTTGAGCATGCAGAAAACCGTCACGACCGTACAGCTGCGGACAAGTTCGTAGGATGTGAGCAAAAGAAGAAGAACCAAGAATGCCGTCGTGACGAGGTCGTAAAGAGAAGCGAAGCCTGTTCACGTCATTCACACGTTGACGGATTTTAACGAACGACCACGAGTGTCAAGTACATCAGAGCAGCGCCATTTACAGGAGCGTGCTTAGGAGCAGGCACTCCCTTGCTAGGCTTGCGGGTAATTGGCGCTCTTTAGGGGTGCACACGTCCCACTTTACGGGAATATCGGCACCGTCGAGCATCGTACACATCCGAATCGAGAGGAGCGGGATTGGAGCGCTCTTCACAATGCAATAACATCGGCACCGTCGAGCACTTTACAGGATACGGATCGAGGTATGCAGGATCGGTGCACTCCTCACGGTACAGGAATATCGGGAGCAGCCAGCACAATACATGGTCGGAATCAAGAGGCGCGGGATAAGAACCCTTTTTATTGCATGGGACAGTCGGGAGCGTCAAACACCGCACGTGGTCTGAACAGAGACACAGAACCAAAATAAGAGGCAACTTTGCACAAGACAATACGAACACAAAAACGAGTCTGAGGCACCGTGCATGAGCACCCAATATCATTATTGCTCGGAAGTGAACGATTCCTAACGATACACTAAATATACGCCGAAATGTGACAAGAAAAATACAACGATATGGTAGAGAAAATTGCCCTTACACTCAAGAGTAACACTATATTCCCCAGTTTGTTCGGGGTAACATAAGTCAACTTTCCCAAACAAATTCCGACAAAAGAAGAAAGGTTCCCAACCGATACAAAACTACGCAAATATATTCGTGAAAAAAAGAACGTCACGCGTTCAAATTAGCAGCAAAATGAAGCGTACCATCATGCTGTGCATGATACGAGTTTCTATGCAATTCTCCGATAAGACGAACCATCGTTTAGAAGAAACAATATCGAGTGTAAATGCGGGTAATTGGCGCTCTTTAGGGGAGCACACTTCCCACTTTACGGGAATATCGGCACCGTAAGATCATGTAGAAGGGCGTGGGGTGATAACAAAAATAATACTATTGGAAACAACGTCCACAGAACTTGTAATACAGTATTTTTCGTACGAGTTCAGTTATTCATTAAAACCAGCTTTCAAATTTTCAGCAGAAACGACTGTTTCATTGCCTCAAGAGGACAGCAAACCTTTACCGAAAAGAGCACAATTTCTCAGCTGCGGCAGGCCATAGCCAAAGAAAATACCGCAATGGAAGTTGAAGGGAATAATACGGGCCTCTTGATAACAGTGGGTGCATAAGATTTATCGATCACTCATCAGGGAACTATGAGCTGCACCCACGAGTTCAGGTCCAGTGATGGTGCACAAGAATGCAGCTACGTAAGACCGCCGTACACATAAGAACCCCACTCCGGAAATTGACCATTTCGTGTAGTACGGTATAGATACGAAACGCCTTAACTTCATATAAAAATGCTTCCTCATTTCCATTAATAGGTTACCTCCTTAAAAGTTAAAATATATGTTCATTAAAATAGGCAAGCTGATATACTGACTATAGTGAGGTGCTTCTTGTCCTGCTGCGAGAAAGTTACTTAAGTTTCAAATACCTCCTCAAAAAGAAACATAAATATGACAATTTCGAGGCTTTAAATCTGTGACAGGGGAACTACCAACCGCTTGACTACACAACTGCAATGCATTCAAATCACACTCGCACATCGTGTCATATATTCACTGTGGAACAGGCATTGCGTAAACGATCGATGAAATGGATGCCACGAAACGCAGGATTTACCGGTATCTGAACAGCAACAAAAACTACCAATGTTCTCGTATTCTTCCAAGAACTTAAACAGTACACGGTAATAGCTAAATATACATGCAGTAAACACCTGAAGCATTTCAGAGACAGTAAATGCAGCACTGGTTAGAATGGCAGTGAACCTTTGATGCAGCAAGATTTAACAAAAATCTACCACTAGCGTTTTGCCAGGCAGAAGTAGCAACTGACATTAGCCATCATGCCGGCCGGGGCATCATCAGCTATAGGCGCAGAAGGAATTCGTTTCAAAGCATCCCTGTCGAATAGCGGGCTAAGAATAACTCCGGCCGCTGTCGACCACGAAATCCCTAAAATCCCATGGCATGTCAGACGTAAAATTTCTAAGGAGCTTAGGGACCCGTTAGCGCATTCCAATCGCGCGCTGAGGAGGAATGAAATACACAGAGAGATAAATGGTAGATGTAACAGGCAGGGCTACTGGGGGCTTACGGAAACTTTCCAATTTGCTTGGAGGATATTGCGAGAATTGGTAAGCTAGGAATATGGTCAAAAGATGATACCATCCTTACGTGCGAGCAGGGCCTAAAACCACTCAATTTCTTCGTTCAACGACAAAGTTGTAAGCGACCCAGTGAAATCATACTAGCATGACGTAGTTTTTACTAACGTCACGACCAATTTACTACTGTAATTTCACGTTCTTTGAGCTTAAGACGATGCACAAAAATACTAAATGTATCAACACATCCTTAGACACGTCACGTCAAAAGTAGTTTCGCTCGGAAAAATCCTATAAAAGCTCCCGGAAAGGCGACGATAGTAAGAATGTGCCTTGGAGCCCTAAATTGTAACTAACAATGAAGGCGGTGGGTACGGGATAGGGTGATGATCAACAGCAACGGACTATGCGAATGGGAGCCCTGCAGAATTCAGAGTTAGTATCAATAGCATTTAGTTGTGCGACAGAAGGCAACAGGAAGACCACCACTATAAGAGTAGAAGATACTACAATTTCACAGCGAAACACAACGAAAGGCCATGGTACAGAACTCTATAATGTCCCAATTCAAAGTTAATTTTCGTACGAATAGAACTACTTGAATCGTGACCAAACGATATTAGTGAGTTTTGTAGGGTCAAACTTGAAACGCCACATGAAGATTTAGTCAGTCTCTGTCCTAGCATAAGTTGAACCTTAAGAAATCTTGACACGTCTGTGATAAGGGGCTGAAAAGGAACAAGAAGCTAGCAGAACAGGGAAGTGTTTGACAATTTATTTCATGGCGCTGTACCGGTGACAGCCGAGACAACACACCGCAGCCAGTACATCATCCAGTCGTGATGATCTGAACTCTGCACGAGTCACCCATGACGAATGCAACTAATGGACTTCATAAGTGACATTCACGTCATGCGTGAGTGCGAGCAGCTCGCTCTAGTCGGACAGCTTGCCAAAAATATCAAATAAAGTACTATTGACACAGGCAGGCGTGCATGAAGCACGCTGAGCTAATCACAACACACCTGCTACATTCATAAAACATTAGAACAGTTAACAAGGTAATACCTACGTCAGTTCAACACTATAGACGTGCCGCCCGTGGCACGTTGTGCATGAAACCGGCAGCAAGCAGCGCCTTCAAGATTACAAGTTCAAAATCAAGCAGCCATGTTAGGTACCTCCAATACACAATGTTTTGGCTGGTATTTTCGATTCCGGTACCGTTCAATTCATTGGAGTTTGCTGCAGAGTATCGTAGCCAACCGCAAATTAAGTAAAAATAAGATTAGCGTCTAATAAGAATAACGCCTATTCAGCGAGGTCCTGTCCACCCTAGCTGCAGCACAGCATCAGGCAGAGCTTTTACTTCTCGCAAAGCCGCTGGATCCGATATATGCATCTTCACCTGAGCACACAGCGCAGGACTTTTACTGTTTATTGTATGTCGACTGAGCGCACGAGATGCTGCAGCGTCATCGAACAAACGAAACGCGCAGGTCTCGCATGTCCAGCAGCCATACTCATCACGGCGCCGTGTTTCAATGGAGTAATGGTCGATCTCAGGAAATATTAGGAGCTCTACCATATAATCAGGAGAGCAGTGCGCTGCACCGACCAATAACAAACTCTGTGCAATGCATGCAGCTTCATTTCTCAGATACAAGGTCAAAAGGAGAAGAACAAGCTTAGCATAAGCTTTCAGGATAGTTCTCGAGCGTTGGGCTTGAACAACGTAGATGACCGTAAATAATTAAACGAATAGACATCAAACGCTCCTATAACCATGTTTGAAAATATATATTGTACACGTATTATTATCACCACAAAAAGTTTCACCAAGACACAGAAATATACAATTTAGTATAAAGCACTTGATTCGATCAAATAGCGATTTTGTTTATGGAAATTGCTCTTATACACTACATGATGGAACATGACACTTCATTCAAACATCGATTAATTAATTGCTCGCATACAATATACTTCAAGTGCAGTAGCACTTTAGAGGTAAATGGTTTTCAAAGTCAGTTACCGCTTCAATATAGTTTGACCTCAGATGTAGTGCAATAGACGGGAACTATGCACGCTTCTATTTCGGCTCGTAAACTGCCGCAAGATTTATTCGAAAACCTCTCCACGCTCGTGACCAAACGCCATGCCTGAAGTGCCTCCAGCGGCGTTGATTGGTACTCGCAGATATCAGCAATAAACGCATAATAAAGGTTACAAAACTTCAGCTTCAGTATTTTTACACTTTACACCGCTGGAGTGAGATTGGGGCTTCTCGTGGTGCAAGAGAGCTGGCCGCCACAACACACTCAGCACCTGGCCGCGGCGAAAGGGAAGCTTCAATAAAAGATAAGAAGATAAAATTGGAACACACGCAAGCAGTGGGCGCTGAGCGCAGCCTCGCTTGTTGATATTAAAACCTCAAATATTTACGCGAGCAAGGAGAGCGACACTAGCAAAAGGGGCCGAGGCGAAACGCATTTTAACGAAATATCACTTACGATGGCCAGCAAACGCGTAATATTCCTGCAGCAATGCATAAACATGGAAGTGTGCTGTAAGGTTCAACATTCGTCGATCAGAAGACAATATACAAACGAGTCGAGATGATCCGCAGAGTGAATCTCGATGAGACAAAAAGTTTCACGTAATGTAATCTTTAATGTCTGTATGCCAGGATCTACTTAATAAACTGATACGCAACAGAGACAGAATTAATATAACGTAAAATGTGGCCAAGTTTTTATAGGTAATGTACATACAAAATCATATAAAGCTAATTTGGGAATAGAAGCAATACCTACTGTTCATATTAACATCAATTAAAAAATTAATTAATTTTGTTCGAGACGAAGAAAAGCTACAGCAGACTCATCATGACTTGCCCTTTAGGTTGTGGCTTAGTGGAGAAGCAGCGCCACGCGATGCCAACTTTAGAGAAAGAAGAAAATTCGTCCTAGCGACTTCTGTCTGAATAGTTAGCATCGTTGCAAGCAATGTGAATTGGACAGCGCCGGAAACTGCATGAGTTTAGCGGCACTATCATTGGTATTCCGTCCATGAGCGCCGCTTTTTAATACACAATAGTTTTCAACACTGTACTCAAAGTGGACAGTATAACCTTGCACCCCCTCACTTGGCAAGTTCAAAATTGCATAACTTATAATAAAAATGATGCCGGGTCCATTATTTACATCTGGAAAGTCCCACCCAGCATGGATGCAGCACAAGGCATGACGTCCAACACACGAAACATGTGCAGTCGTCTCGCGTACGTCATACGCGTAAAATAATGAGAAAGGTTATTCCCCATAGCGGCATAATTGCCAAGCTATTCGAAGGAATGAAACAATAGGGACACACGATGACGGTAGAGAATGTGCAACACCCTAAGGCACATCACAGTTGATTTATATCCAAACTAGTTAACTGTCAACAGTACGACCAATGCACTTTGTAAAGGCAAGTTGCACAAGGAAGAGTCGAAGTTACAGGCAGCGAGAGAGCCAAAATGAAGTCAAGAGGAGGGCGAGAGCAAGTTCCAGGGTGAGGCAATACGGAGCAGTATAGCGTACATAAATAATGTAGCGGAGGCTGTGGGCGAGCAAGGCTGTTGCCTGGAACGGAGACGTGGGAGTGGCAGTCGCGGGGGGCCTCAGCAGATGTGCGGCGCAGTTACATATGAACGGGATACCTGCAGGGCGGGGTGTGCATATATACAACATGTAACTATAGATAGCCCGGAACCAAAAAGTGGTGGCGGCCTGCAGTGCTTTGTGGGGAGGATATTGGACATAAATATGCTAGATATCTTGCAGCACCTCGTCTGTAACGCTTCGACATTAATGTTCTACACAAATTGTAATGGAGTAAATTAATTTACAAGAATACAATCTTACAGGCTACAGCACACCGACAGTAAGGAAAATGCACGCAGGAGTTGCGCGAGCAAGAGGGGTGGGGGAGGGCTCGCCCCATGGATCAAGGAGAAACTGTTCTACACCGCAATAACAAAACTATAGATCATGCAATGATACTCGCATATATTGCCCCAATGAAATAAATAGTTGAATGCATCGATAGATTCTGCGATACATTTACAATATTAAGATCAATTAAATTCTAAGACAACCGATAAAATATTTAAAATCATTTCCCTTTTACGGCATGACAGTCACTCTGACTGTACATAAACAACACGCGCTACCCGCTCGGTGGGGGGACAACACCACGCACACACAGAAGTAACCTTGCTAGCCCTACCCATATACAAACAATTTATACCCTTATACGGATAAAAAGCGATATATCTTCCCAAACAGGATTCATTTTCCATCAGTGCATATCAATGACAGAATAATTATAATTTTTCTTGGGATAATGGACAGCACGTCACAGCAGAGTACGAGCGCGTGATGCTCAATGCGCGAGTTCACAACACAGGAAAAGGATGCAATGAAGGCGGTGTATCGATAGTCGATAGTGCAGGACTTGTAAATCTATGACTAACGTACAGTCATCACTAGGCGTGGCAAACATGACAGCTCTTAGAGGCATAAAAAGGAAAATATTGTAGAGCGTACAATTGTAATACAAATGTTTGTTTGGCATCTTATTATTGGCGCCCAATATAGTAAAAAACATTCTGTTCTTCCGCAGCACCACAGATAAACATCTGAATACAATAGAACAGTTGAAGACAGAAAGTTTTCTAAGTACTGTATAAGATCGACACTCATTAGCAGCAAGCAGCTTCCACAAAAGGCCGAGAAGAGGCTGAACGCATGTTTACATATCTATAGTACACTAGCAGCAGAGTTCGACAGATATAAGCTACAACAGCTACAATATATAACACTGGAAATACAAGTAAGAAAGGGACCGTAAGCAACAGCTGAGCACCAAAAAACGGGACGACAGCCGTGGCAGAGATCCGAAGGCACTCACTCAATGATGCTGTGCGGCGCAGCAAGAGGGATGCGGCAAGGAAGCGATGCCGCCCGCGATAGCCATCAGATGGCCAGCAAATATGGAGCCTAGCAGATCTGAGAGATGTGGCTGAAGCCACGACACCATAAGCGATGATTCCATCGCAACAGCCATAATATTTAATAGGTTGTTTGGGCGCCATCCTAATAGCGGGCTGTTTCAAAGCGAGCCACAGCACGCCAGGTATTGGCTAGGGGATCAATTAAAATGGGAGCGGCGTTTGGGAGCTGTCCACTTCAGAACTCGAGTTTACGATCGAGGCAGCCGATTTATGATCACTCAAAATCAACGCAATAAAGTCATTGATAATTTATTGCGTTATAGGCAGCCGAAGAAAAAATACAAACACTCGTGCCGCAAAGTGTCCCTCCACTGATGCATGACACTAAGTTACTGCTTGCACATGACTGGCGAACATAACAACCTCGATTGATCAATTATGCTATCGTATTACTAAGAAAGCTTAAGGCAACTCAAAAATAGGCTGCATCAGACGCCACAAAATTTGATTTACGTAGTAGACGTGTCCCGCTTACAACACATGGGCTCGTCGGCATCGGAAGCTGAAGAACACAGCCCAAGATTATAGGAGAAAACCCCAGTTGCGAAAAACTGGCCTTCGGACTCAATCACTGGGCTTCGGGCAATGAAAATAATAAGATTTCGGGAGGTAGCCGTGGTTTAGTAACATTTCTCTGCGAAGAGACAGATGATGATGGTATAATTTATAGAAGCCCATGTAGGCTACAGCAAGCACAGTTATGCAACTCGTTTGTTTTGTTACTCAAACACGAGCTTAAGCACACTTAATGCCTTTGTCTTGTGAACACGTATTCATGAACAGTAATGATAGGTTATCATATAGAAGTTTGCACATGATATGCGCACGGATTTAATCATAAGCACAGAAACAATTTTAGAAATCCAAAAATATATCGCAACAGCGAACATAAACAGGCGCAAATGCAGTGTCACCTCAAAAGCATATGCCGGCAACAGGCAATGCGTATAACTCCCAAATATGCAACCAAGAGCATCTTGAGGTTACATCACCACAAAATTAAAGAGCGCCAGAGCCTTGAACAGCTTATGAGAGTAACCGTAAATTTGAAGGAGAATGGACGTACAGAATTCGCCAGCCAAACAGGCGGTGTTTCAACTGGTCCAGACCAAACGATCAGCCGTAAACATCAAGCTCATTACTATGGTGCAATAAGATGATTAGAATAATATCTCCGCTAGGGAAGCCATGTTTCCCCGACGTGTTTGTCTGTAAGCAACATAACTCAAAAACTTATAGACGGATATTTATGAAATTTACAGGAAGTGATAGGATGTAAATCGCGAATTTCGCACAAGTCTAGCAGCTTCTTTATAATGAGTAGGTCTGCGGACTCGGAGAGCTTCTCTAGCCATATTGTTATCATCACTCCATGCGATTTTTAAATCATTCTTGACACCAGATTGATGATCCAAGAGGGTAAAAGGAAGGGACATACCATATGTGATCAAAAACAGCGAACTCAGGGACAGAGGAACCACAGACACGAAAACAGCAAGTCTGGAAAAAATACCGAACAAAACATAGAACGTCAGCAGAAGTAAAGAAAAAGGAAGGACACCAAGTGGGTGTATGTGAAAAACGCTTCAAAGGCCTCTTACGAAGGATAACCTCCCTACGCATAGGGGATGCGACTCACCATAGCAGCACAGAACTTATCTAACACCTAAGTCTAATGCCCACTTGAAGCCTCCAAAGTGCATACATTAATTTTTCAAGCCTCTTCGCATCATTGATTACATACATAACCCAGGTTAAAAACTTGGGACCATAACAATTCGAAGATTATCTAGAAATTAAACTATGCTCAACAGAAAATACTATGTTCACTTGATGGTTCAAAAATGCTCAAATTGCAAAGGCGTATTAGTTAAAATAATCGTAAATTACCTCAAAAATTACAATCGTTGTCGTATGGCTCCTCGTGCAAAGGAAATAAGCGATAAGTTATCAGCTGCGACACAGTAAAGATGCAGCCGCGAAGACTTCAATGTTAATATTTTTCTTTCCCTTTTCGTTACAATATATCAAAAACATAACCAATGTAAGCACAATAAAATTGAAGCGCTCTTAATTTCATCCCCAATTCAAACGAGTCGTTTTGTATGAATATAATAGCGTTGGGCAAGCGTACACCGACTTCACTTTTTCAAATAAAGTTTCGAAAACGATTGGAATTGGGAGCTGGTGAACTCTTGAACCAACGGCAAAGAAGTGATGCCTCGTTGCAATGGAGGGACAGTACAGCCAACGATGTGTGACGTCGTGTCCCTCAAGAAGCAAGAAGGCACACACGCGGCAGCTGGCCAAAGCTCCCGTAGTCCATATCTCGTGCCCCAAGCTCCGTTCGCTGGCCGCAGCCGCCCACGCCTGGCAAGCAGGGTACGCTTCATATCAGCAGCCCACTCCGCCCCTACACGCAAGGCGAACTAACGGCATTTTACTGTACGATAATGTGACGCAGCAGTTGCCTTTTTTGTGCAGCAGAACCGTAAAAAAAGGCTGGATTAAATGAGTAAGGTTAAGAACTTTAGCGGCGCAACAAATTGATGTAATACACTTTCACGTATGTATGAAATGTGAGAATACATATATTGAAGCGTGACAACGCTTTCAAAGATATACACATAGACCGCAATAGTACATGACTCTTTGGTCTGACGCTGGCGGCCAAGAGTCGGCAACGGAAAAATAGGATTTTCTCAAGAGCTATTCTTTTCCCCCTATTCAATACTAAAGAAAAAAATTCCAAGGTGCCCAACATTATTCTTGCAGAGAAGGTATCTTGGATACCGCGGGGACGCACTTGGGCGCTTGCGCTGGACATGTTCATAATAGCTCTTGAGAAAATCCCATTTTTCCCATTTTGGCCGCCAGCGTCAGAGGCCACATGGACCTAAGAGCCAAGTACTGTTGCGGTCTATGATATACATAATGCAAATACTCCCCCAACAGTCGTTGGTAACAACAATCTACAGTGTTATACGGTACCATTGATAACGGAGTGACAAGTGAAACCATCTGGTAAGCTGCATTGTGTGGCGTCAATGAAGATGAAGTGAAATACATAACTACTGTTTGAGCTCTGCTGCAGCGAAGCGAAAGCGGGGATATGGGTAACATTACCATGTGTGCCCGCACTGTCTGTTCGGGGCTACGTCAAGATTGTGTCTAGAGGGCGTTGGAGAGCAGTCCGTCATATGCTCTTCTCATGAAAGGCAGTGCCATGCTGCAGACCGTTGGTTTCTGCGAGGACTCTTCTTACTCTATGATCAACACTAATGCTTACGTGGCAAGAACTTTGCGTTCACTATAACTGTTAGGTAAAAACTGTTGAGAAAGCTCAATGGAAGGGCATGTGACGGTAGACACCGCAACAGCAATGCCTGAACAACCGCAACAGGACTGCTTAAACAATCAGCTTCACAGACTGCTACTGCATTCTGTGCACGATATAGCTAACCCATCATAATGATTATCAATGACAATCTAACACTTGAAACTTCAGCCCCAAAATAAGAGAGCTAACGACACGTATAGTGCACTCGGCAGGCATTCGTGGACACAAAGGTGAATAAAATTTTGGAAAAGTTAAAGTAGAGAACGGAGTGATGGCTCCTTTAAAAATCAATCCGAGCTGCCGCTCGCTTGTAAAAATACACTGAAGAAAGTGTTTAATTACAGTATTTGTTCCATGAATGATTTAGAGAAGGCTCCTGTATACGCTTTACAAGAACAAAAAGTTGGTGCTAAGTAAAAAAAAAAAAAACGAACGATGGTACATAATTAAGGCGCTCAGTGCTCAGTATTGCAAAGGGTCTGAGGAAAGTAGTATAGCGTTTAATTAATGGAAATAACTATCGTTTAGCGAGAACAGCAATTCTAACTTTGATTCCAATCAAAAAGAGATAAAACATAAAAATAGCGTTTTACACGAAACAGAATCTAGTTCGTCGAATAGAGCAAGATGACTAAACATTTCATAGGTCAAGATATTCCGGAAAACTCATACAAAATGTAAGTTTAGAAACAAAAGCGGAAGGTATAAAGAAGTAACATCATGTAATGAAAAGGCAATTTAATAATAAAGGCGAAGAATAACACAGTTTGGGCAGGGAAAGAACTAGAGAGTAGACTAATGTAAACTCACGCGGCAGCATCGAATATTACGAAGCACAGGCTTCAAGTTTTCGAGCATGGATCTTTCCGGCAAACTAAGCACGGCACGACGGAGCTAAATGGGTCAACAGTGCGATTTGTTGGAGAAACAGCACCAAATATAGCATTAGTGCACAAAGATTTAGGATTCCAAAATAGGGAAACAATCGTCGACAAGATAAACTCTTCACCTGCAGAGCCCCCTACGCATGCAGCACCATCGGCGCTCACAGGCACGTGGCGCAACCAAAAACAAAGACTAAGCCAGCGCAAACAAACTTCACTTGGCCCGAACACCCTTATGGGGATCATAAGGATCATAAGCTAGAACAGTATGGCCACAGGACGACGTGCGACACAAGAATACGATCGGGGGTTCGCATCTGTGATTGTTTTTATTGTGATATTTCTGGGTTTAGTGATACTATGCGCACAATGCTCTCGTCACACTATGAAAGGAAGAATGAAGGGACAAGGAGTGGTAAGTCCAGAAAGTGGAGTGAGGTGGACGTGGCACTCAAAATTACTGGGAAGCTTTTTTTCGAAGTGCTGTGCGTTATACAATGAGACTCAGCTCCTAAATATTCTTAAATGAAGTGATATTTAGAGGATAACTAATACGAAAAAAACGTCAATGGTAGCGAAATACTGGCCAATATTAAGGCTATGAAACGCAAAAGGTATAGTTTCTTAACTAAATACAGAACACACGGAACTAGTTCTGTTGGCTATCCAAACCATTTAGGAAGTAGTTGGAGCACTGTGGGTCAATTAACCTATACACTGAGAAATATTTCATAAATGAGCGTTGCCATAGCCTGCGTTCTAGAAAGTCTCTGAAATAGCGGAGCATAATAACGATCACATTACGCCATTGCATTATGAAGAGTTCGGCGATACAGTAACTGGAAAATACACCGAAAATCGTTATCATAACGGCAACTTTCGGCGTGCGAGGCCACGCAGATTTTTATCATCGCATATATGTGTAATAATTATAACAAAAGCTCCCAAATTAAGCGCCATCTAATGCGTTCGGTGCGCGCTACAGCGGATACACGAAGCAAGGACAGAAATCGCAAAGACAATTTCTTGAGCCGGTACGAAAAGACAAGGATGATCCGGTAATTAAGCAAAAAATAAGAAGAACGAAAAGAAAGCATGAGCGAGTAAAATAAACAAGGATGAGCCGGTAGAAAGAGCAGAGATGACCCAGCAAAAGTGCACGGATGAGCCGATACACGGAGCAAAGAAGGACCGGTGCAAGGAGCAACACTGATCCAGTAAAAGAGGCAGGATAATCCAGTAAAATGACAAGGATGAGCAACAAAAGCGACAGAGATGAAGTAACAGAGCATGGCCAGTCGGCACCGGCGAGGCGGGAGCAGAGATGATGGAAGCGACGGCGTGGACAGCGTAACCAAGAGACTCCCTTAGATGGTCATCACTTGCCCTTAAAAAACAAGGCGAAGTTCCACTTTTGGTCAAATGTCATCAAGCTGCGTTCATTGCCTCACCATTATGATATGACACATGA